>JAPKLX010001722.1:0-18492 GCA_026898415.1 Leonotis leonurus | reverse complement strand
TTCCCCCCCCCCCCCATACACCAAACCTTGCTCTTTCGGGACCAACAAGTGGTATCAGAGCAGTGGTTCAAACTGACCATTGTTTTGTTTCACAAGGTTAAAACCTGCGTGGTCTACTTGAATAGATCTAGAAAAACCTTTTTCATACACGTGCATACTATCTGTTATGGAATCGTCTGTAATCAGGGCCTGCGAAGAATTCTCTATCCAAGGGTATAGAGAATGGAGTTTTAGAATCAAAATGTGCCTCAAGGCCCATCACTGCTTGATGTGGAAAGTAATCGAAGAAGGACCATTAGCAATCACCGAAGAGACCACTCGTATCACAGATACAGGAGCAGTCAAAGAAACTGTCCTAAAGGATCCCAGAAAATATACCTCTGAAGAAAGAAGAGAGGCAAATCTCGATGATTTTGCCAAAGGGATCATTTCCAGTACGGTCAAAGGCGTACATCTGGCCAAGATCCAAGATCTTGATACAGCCAAAGAGATGTGGGAAGCCTTAAGAGACCTGGCGCTTGGATCTGAAGTGATGATCGAGAACAAACTATCTCTAGCCTGCAACAAATATGATGAATTCAAAATGAAACCAGGCGAGACAATAGAACAGATGAAGATGAGATTCACTGGAATTCTCCTAGAGATATCTGCGTTCAAAAAGAACAAGTATACTCAAAGGGAGAAGAACATGAAAGTTCTTAGAGCACTTCCACCAAGCTGGGAGATCTATGCTGCGATGCAACCTCTAAGAGCAGACTTCAATGATCTGTCTACTGAAGCCTTATTTGATCATCTCGAAGGTCATGAATGTGACATTCAAATAATTCGGGGACCAGATCATCTGTCCAAAAAGGCAGAAAGCAGTTCAAAGAAGGACAAAGAGGTAGCCTTCAAAGCGAAGAGCAAACCAGATGATCCTTCTGAGTCTGTTACTCCAGATGAAGAGAAAGGGTATGACAAACTCTTAAAAGAATTTGCAATGATAGCTAAATGAATGGACAAGATGGAAACCAGATCGAAGAAGTACAGACGCTTCTACAAAGATAATAAGAGGAACTTCAACAGGAAGTATGATAATGATCGATCTGATGACAAAAATGAATCTAAACAGCAGACTACTAAATCAACAAAGACCTCTAGCTCTACAGATTACACTTGTTTTGAATGTGGCAGAACAGGTCACTTCAAAACAGATTGCCCTAATCTGTCCAGAGGCCAAAGAGAAGAACTAAGAGCTAAAAGAGATCGAAAGCTTAAAAATGAGCGCAAAGCCATGATAGCTGAACAGAACTCAAGCAGCTCAAGTCATTTTTCAGACAGTTCATCAGAAAATGATGAGGCTTTCATTGCTGACGACGAAGAAAGCTGGAATGAATGCTATGTAGGCTTAGACAACGGTCTAGATGAAGTTGAGGTAAATTCTTGCTACTCAAATTCCTCAGATAATGAAAATAATCTTGAACAGGAAAGTGAAGATCAAGCAGAATATTCATGGAATGAAATAGATGAGATGTTCAAAAGCTACTCAAGCATCAAAAGACTGTTTAAAGAAGTTGTTGAAGAGAATGACAGATTGAAGAAAGTTGAACAGATCTTAAGCACAGCAAATACTAAATTTGTTGCCAAAGTTGCCGATCTGGAAGAACAGATCAAGAGCAAAGACAGTGAGATTCACTCTCTTAATTCAAAAATTAAGGATCTAATCTCTAGATACAACGTTGCTGAAGAGAAGATCAAGAAAGGAAAAGAAATGATCTACAAGAGTGATGAGCGTGCCAAGCTGCTAATCAATCTGCAACAAAAGGGAAAATCTGGATTGGGATATCCAGGTCACTCAGAAAAATCTTCAGGAACTATAAGATTTGTACCAGAAAGGAAGAGAATACCAGATCAAGTGATAGACTTGAAAAACAAGAAAAATCTTCCTCAAAAGATGGTCATAAAACAGACTTACAACAAGCAATACCATCAATCAAAAGGACAACCAGCCTACTACACACAACCAGATCAGGTTTACAACAAAAGGGTCAACAAGACACCACCAAACAATAATGTCAACAGGACAGCACCAGTTAAGAAAGGATTGAAGAATGATAAGATAGAGAGATTTCATCCATCTGAAATACACTCTGTATCTAAAGCAGATAATGAGGGAAACATCATTACCTGCTATATTGCTGTTCCTAACCCTAGAATATTCTGGATTCGAAAAGGATTGTTTACTAATAATCAAGCACCCAAACGTTGAAAGGGTAGCTAAGTGTGATTAATTGCAGGATCAAAAAACTGCAAGAAGGAGTAAGATAGCAAGAGGAACTATCTGGATTATAGATAGTGGTTGTTCAAAACACATGACTTGTGACAAGAACCTACTGACAGATTACATAGAGAAACCAGGCCCACAGGTCACTTTTGGATGTAATTCAAAAGGATATACCAGAGGGTATGGAAACATTACTGTTGGCAAGACCACAATCTCTAATGTCTCATACGTTGAGGGTCTTAGCCATAATCTGTTTTCTGTAAGTCAATTCTGTGCTAATGGTAATCAGATTGTTTTTGATACTAACAACTGTCTGGTGAAGAATAAGGAAGGAGATGAAATACTCCTTACCGGTAAATTGCAGGATAGGTTATATATTGTCCAGTGGACAAACCAGATCGAGACCTGCTTAGTCACTAAGACTGTATCAGAAACAAGCTGGTTATGGCATAAGAGATTAAGTCATCTTAATTTCAAATCAATCAACAGGATTGCCAAGGAAAGGTTAGTAGAAGGACTACCAGATCAGGTGTATGATAAAAATCATATATGTGATGCCTGTCAAGCTGGAAAGCAGACCAGATCATCCTTTACAAGCAAAACAGCTCACTCAACATCAAGGACACTAGAGCTGTTACACCTTGATCTGTTTGGACCAGTCAAACCACTAAGTATCAATGGGAGAAAGTACACTTTGGTAATCATAGATGATTACTCAAGATTCACTTGGGTCATCTTTCTGTTGAAAAAGAAAGAGACTCTAGACAAGCTCCCTGACTTTCTACACAAAATCACTAAACAGAAAGAGATGAGTATAACCTCTATCAGAACAGATCGAGGAACAGAATTTCTCAACCAGAAGATTGAAGCATATTGCAACAAGATGGGAATCACTCATCAAACATCTGCTGCTCGAACTCCTCAACAGAATGGAGTTGTTGAAAGGAGAAACAGATCACTCAAAGAAGCAGCACGCACAATGCTTAACTCTACCAATCTACCAAAGAAATTCTGGGCAGAAGCCATCTACACTGCCTGTTATACTCAAAACAGATCATCCATCACACTCAGACATGGAAAGACTCCATATGAAATATGGAACAACAGAAAGCCTAAGATTTCCTATTTTAGAACTTTTGGCTGTTTATGTTACATACACAATAATGGGAAATCTCAGTTGAAAACTTTTGATAGCAAAACTGACCCTGGAATATTCTTAGGATACTCTGATATCAGTAAAGCTTATCGAGTTTACAATAAGAACTCACATATTGTGGAAGTAACTCCTCATGTTGTTTTTGATGAGTCTATAGTTGAGTACAGATCACCAGATGAAAAGCAGACAGACAATCAGGTGACAACCAGAAGGATGAATGATCTATTTCTAGAAGATGTTCTTATCTGGAATTCTAGGAGTGAGGATGAAGAAGTTATCACTCAACCTGTTGCTGAGGAGATCACACAGCAAGGGGGAATATTACTACCTAACCTGGATGAGAACAGATCATCAACAGAAGTCAATGATACAATTACCACAAATGATGATCAACATCCAGAAGAAAGCCCAGATGAGAATCCATTTCATGCTACATCAACAGCACACCCCGAATTTGAGGAACCAACAGATCAACCTGATCCTGAGTTATCTGATGAAGAAATGACCAGGAGAAGAAGATGGATACAAGATCATCCACCAGAACAGATCGTTGGGAACCCATCAGATCGTGTGAAGACCAGAAGAATGCATGGAGAAAGTGCATTGTTGAGCTGTTACCTCTCTCGCATTGAGCCTTCTAATGCTTATGAAGTGCTTCAAGATACAGATTGGATAACCGCAATGCAAGAAGAACTCAATGAGTTCAAAAGAAATGAAGTCTGGTATCTCGTTGACAGACCCAAACACCAAGGTGTGATAGGTGTAAAGTGGGTGTTCAAAAACAAACGGGATGAGAATGGTGAAGTAGTTAGAAACAAAGCCAGATTAGTAGCTAAAGGCTATAATCAACAAGAAGGCATTGATTTTGATGAAACATTCGCTCCGGTAGCCAGATTAGAAGCTATAAGGCTATTTCTAGCATATGCTGCTCACAAACGGTTCAAGGTATACCAGATGGACGTCAAAAGTGCCTTCCTCAATGGTATTCTTGAAGAAGAGGTATATGTGGAACAGCCACCTGGATTTGAAGAAGCAGATCCAGATCAGAAAGTATACAGACTGGCTAAGGCAGTCTATGGTCTAAAACAAGCCCCCAGAGCTTGGTATGAGACCTTATCAACCTTCCTACTGGAATCTGGATTTAGAAGAGGATCTGTTGACAAGACTTTGTTCATCATCAAAGTCAAAGAAAACATTCTCTTAGTCCAGATCTATGTAGATGATATCATCTTTGGATCTCAATCTACCTATCTGTGTGATAAATTTGCTGAACTTATGAAAAATAAGTATCAGATGTCCATGATGGGAGAAATGAGTTTCTTCTTAGGTTTGCAGGTCAAGCAATTATCAGATGGTATCTTTATTAATCAGACAAAATACATCAACGATCTGCTGACCAAGTTTGGTTTAAAAGACAGTAATCCAGTGAAAATCCCAATGCAGACCAATGGGAAAATTGATCCAGATCCCGAGGGAAAACCAGCTAACATCACACAATACAGAGGGATCATAGGATCACTACTCTACCTAACTGCCAGTCGACCTGACATCACTTTTGCAGTAGGAGTATGTGCTAGATATCAAGCAAACCCCAAAGAGTCTCACATGGAAGCAGCTAAGAAGATACTAAGATATCTTAAGGGAACAGCCCATATAGGATTATGGTACCCATGTGAAGACAATCTTGAGCTAACTGGATACACTGACTCAGATTACGCTGGATGCAAACTGGACAGAAAGTCAACATCTGGTACATGTCAGTTTCTGGGAAATAAACTTATTTCTTGGTTCTCAAAGAAACAGACATCGGTGGCCACTTCAACTACAGAAGCAGAATATATGGCAGCTGGAAGTTGTTGTGCTCAAATACTATGGTTAAGACAACAGCTTAAAGACTATGAGATTGATGTCAAGGAAATACCAATTTTTTGTGACAGCTCAAGTGCTATAGCAATCACACAGAATCCTGTTCTGCATACCAGATGCAAACATGTGGATGTACGACATCATTTTATAAGAGACCATGTTGAGAGAAAACATGTACAGATTGAGAAGATACACACTGAGATTCAGAGAGCAGATATTCTCACTAAGGCATTACCAGAAGAAAGATTTAAGATGCTTTGTGGAAAACTTGGTTTATTGAATCTTGAAGATAAGAACAGATTGACATAAACCAGATCAATCTCTACCTCCCAGCATGGAATCAAAACCAGATCATCATGGTCCAGAATAATAAGATCCAGATCACTAGAAATTCCAACAGGGAACTTACACCAGATCACTAATACACACGTTAATACAGATTGAATAAATTCCAACCGGGAATTACTAAAAGAAAGCAACCAGATTGAACAGAGACAGAATGGTAAACCAGAGAGTCTCAAAACCAGCAAGTCTCAAGACAGAATGCTGAACCAGAGAGTCTCAAACCAGCAAGTCTCAAAGTGAAGCTAGTCAATTTTAACAGAAAGTTGAACCAGAAAAGCTTCAACCAGAAAGATGAAAGAAGCCTTGAACAGAAAGTGGTTAACAGACGCTCAACCAGAAAGTACTTCAACCAGAATGTGGTTTACGAATGATCAACCAGATTGAGAGTCTTACCATAAAAGGAGATTGACCTCTACCAGATTACCCAATGCCACGTGGATATGGAATTAATATTTCTATTTTCTATTATATTACTTGGTTAAAGGGGAAAGGTCAACCATATACGGCGACTAATTATCTCTATTCTGACATTAGATATCAAAATCATCTATTTTTGATGATTACATGCAGTAATTGGGAGACGTGATCGAGAAAAATATCTACCATATCTAGAAAAAGAGAGATAAAAGATTGCATCAAAAATAACGTGCCATTTCATAACCGTTCGATCATAGCGCGTGCATCATACGATAAAGAGAGGCGACTATGGGTTGAAAACCTAGTACATGGAAAGGCGGGAAAGCTGAAAAAGGGAAGGATTTCTCAATATTCTATTACCTTACTTATCTTCTTTTTCGCGTATATAGATTGATAAGGCAATTCATGTATCACTTACACTTACAAACTTTCTCAAACACTTAGAAAATTTTTTCTGCTCTTCCAAAGTTCTCTCTTCCTTCGCAAAACTCTGTTCTTTAGCAAAAATGGCACAAAAATCTTCTATTTTCCTCGAGCAAGCAAGTTTTCTGAAACCTTATATTCACCAAGACCTCTTCGCGGTTCTTGATACCTTCGGGTTTCATAAACTGGAAAAGGCATTTGACCTGGTTCGTCAATGCAAAGGTTTCTCGCTTCTATCCTTATTTATTGTCATTTCTGATTGTTCTTCATTATCTTTCAAAAATTCTTTTGATCAAACTGCTTCTTTGCACATGTTTCTCTCTGTGATCTTTGTGATATTAATTGGTAAAACTAGACATATTGACTTTGTGGCACTTATACTTCACTGATGGAAGAATAGTGTTCACATATATACTACTGTGTTCTATGTAGGTTTCTACAATATTATCACTTCCTACCCCATGCACTTCCTTCCTAAGGATGTTGCAGCCTTCTACCTCTCATGGCAGGGAGAGAAAGGTAGAGATGAGGCCACCATCAGAGTGAGCAAAGGAAGTACTATCAGCAATACTTCCTACAATGTTATCAATATCATCAACGCTGCTTATAAAATCAAAGATGAAGGCCTTGATTTAGGAGAAATTACTGCTGAACAGCTGCAAGAAGCTGTGGAAATGGTGATGATAGTCCCCATCCATTACACAAACAGGATGTTTGTCCGAGCACTTCTTGCACCAGAATTCCGGATCCTATTTGAATTCGTACAACGAATCTTCCTCAATCACAACGGGTCCTACGACCAGGTTACTCCTGAAAAGTTCAGGATATTAGCAGCAGTGGTTCTCAATCTGCCTGTCAACTGGAGCAGGATCTTATACGATCTCTTAGCAAAGGAGGCTAAGATGATCGTACCTGTGAAAGGTAGCTCCCCTGGAATCGAAGTGAAAAGGAGCAGCCTGCGACATTCAACCAAAATAAGCTTTATGCTTACATCCTTCTTTCCCCAACATCAGTGGGATACCACAGTTGAATTCAACACTAGGCAACACTTTCCCAAGGACCAGCATCAGATAGAAATGTCGATGGGCATTTCAGCAAATCTGATTGCCAGAGCTAAAGACCCTGTAATCTTCAATGCTCTGATGGAGATGGGGAGTTCAAATCCTATCTGGATTCCTCCTTCTGGTCCAGCAGATCGATCCACAAAATCTCAAGCAACCAAGGAGAAGCAACCTGAGAGAACCCCTACCAAGAGAACAACCAGGAGAGCCAGCTCGATTGACACTGACATATCTACAGCAGCTCAACCACCAAAAACTAAACGACGAAAGCTTCAAAAACTGGCTGATACAGAACGAAGCCCAGAACCAACACTAGAATCTGCACTCCCTCAACAGGAGGTTGAGGAGGACGAAGTGGTTGTACTGATTGGTGAACCAGAAGATGTGGAGCCTCTGTCAACAGTACACCTAGATCAGCCCAGGGACTTTTCTCCAGCTCAAACAATCAGCTCATCTTCTGCTGAGCCTCTAGAACAAATCAATGAAGAAGATGAAGAAGCCATTGAATCTTTCGATGAAGATGTGGAAAATAAAACAGCTCAGTCTGTTGTGAAAATGATTGAAGCAGAAGCTGACAGAGCAGTAATCAGCACATTTCCAGGCATTCAGCTCACGCCTGAGAGCTATGATGCAGCTAAGAGGGTCAAATTGCTGCTGCTGATCAAAGACAAGGAGTTCTATGTCCTACATGCTCTGCTTAAAATCAGATCAATTGACCAGCTCAAGGCAGAGGAAGCCACACTGCTGAATATTTTTGAAGTCTCATCTGTTACTGAGCTAAGAGAAAGCTTCTCTCAATCCATCCTTGTAATAGCTCAGCTAGAAGCTCAGAAGCTGCAGATTAATTTGAGAGAAATCTATGAGAAAGCTGGTAAGCTGGATTTCTACGACAGTGTGGTTAATGAAGAAGAAACTGAGACTGCCCCATCTGATGCTCACCAACCGGGTGCAGCAATCAAAGAACCAGAACCAGACCAGGTCATGACTGACACTGGTGTGCATATCACTGCACCAGCACCTGCACCAGCAGAAGAAGAACTCCTTGGACAAAACATCGGAGGAGAGCTCACCAATGACATCATCACTCCTGCTGTTGCAGCTGCACAAAACGTACATGTACAGACATTCACCTTGGAAGACATATTGATGGACCAACATCAATCACTGTCTCATGCTCAAATTAAAGATCTCATTTCCAAGAAGGTGGATCAGTACATGTACGGCACACTGACCACAGTCCAAGATGAAGCCACACGCATACTCACATAATTCAACGATCATCTGCAAACTCAGGTCAATCGGGTAGACTCTGATCTGAGGCGAATCTGCAGACAGAAGATTGAAGAGATCAGCAAGAAAATGGATGATGATCGTGCTGCAGCTGAAGAACGTAAGGCACAGATTGATCAGAATCTGTTTTCTACAGAATTCAAAGTGAAGGAGATGTACAAAATCATCAGCGCCTTTGCAGACAAAGAGAAAGACATGGTGCACGATATAGTGAAGGCCCAGACTGATGGGATAGCTGCTGATGTTGTCAAGGAAACCATCTCCCATACCAAAGCTATGCTCAGGCAGTTTGAAACTGATGGCAAATCCTTTGTGGAAAGGAAGTTACACGATCTGCAGTACCCAACATCCACTCTAATCAAATCCTACTTTGATGAAACTGCGGACATCAAGGCAGCACAAGAAGAGATCAAATCTGACCTGGCCAATGCACAGACTTCTCTTCAGAAACAGATCAATGATTCCAACCTCAACATCACCTCGCTGCTGTCTAGCAGATTTGAATCTGACAAGGAGGTCGCAGAGCTGAAGAACGAGGTCACCTCCCTCAAGACATTCATTCAATCGTTTATTGATGATGTCGAAAAGGGGGAAGGGATTGGGAAGAAAAAGCTGCCATCTGCTGCGCAAGAAAAGAAGAAAGAGAAAGCAGCAGCAGAAGTAAAACAGAAGAGCTTGACTGGATCTGGTGCATCCACTGCAAAGAAACCAGCCAGCTCTCCCTCATTCCAAGCCCAGAAGACATTTACTCCAAGCTCGAGCCAGTCTCAACCCTCCAAGAAAAAGAAAAGAGCAGGATCCAGCTGGTTCCCATCTGCTCCCATACGCAAATCACTGATAAAACAGGGAGAGACCAACTGGGTCCCAGATCACTTGAAGGAGGGATTTGAAGGACTGAAGTATGGATTCATCATGTGCCGTTATTTTCTCAAGGAACCTCTCTACTTATATCTTGAGCAGAACGATGCAAGGGATCTGGTGGAAGAGATCAGAGCTGCTGCTGCAAAAGCCCAAATCCAGATAACTGCTCCAGAAAGGGAGTTCAGAACCTGTCCCACTATTCCTGGGACAGACCTCCCTGACAAAACCTTTCTGCTGAACTTCATAAACCAACTAGCAGAAAACAGAGGGTATAAGGTGGATGCTGAAGACCCAGATTACATAAGGGTAAGAGAGTGAGTATACGAGAGTGTCCAGCTGATATCTGATGAGACCAGAGCAAAGATGAAGAAGCAACAAGAGGAGAGAAGAAAAAGCAGATAGTAGTCTTATTTCTTATATCTTATGATCTGCCTTTTCTTATGTTCTGTTCTGTTTATCTGTAACCTCTCTTATCTTCTTTTCAATATATGAAATCCAGTTTGAGTTTCTGATGACAACATTTTATTGTCCAGAACACATATAAAAATATCCTAAAACGTTATAAAACTTAATAACGTAATTTGATCAAACTGGAAAACCAGACCAGATCGATCTTTATAAGCTGATAGGATCCTTTTTGTAAAGTGTGGTTTCGACATCATCAACAAGGGGGAAATTGTTGGGAACCCTAAGATTAGTGTTGATGATGGTCTCTCGAAACACACTTAGCTGGTCTTTATGTTTAACCTGTTCCTCGTGTAAAACCAGATCACTATAGATAAAGTGATTTCTGTTTTGGAACAGATTAGGAGATGACTTAAAATGTAAAGGAGTTGTTCCTATAGAAGTCATTCTCAAACTTAGAATAGGATGAAGGTCAAGATTTCACGCCCAAAGGAATCGATCCGCTGTAACAGACAGCGACCAGATCGATGACCAGATCGATGCCTACAACGATGAACCAGAGCGATTGAGTCATCAAGCCATTAGCTGACATCATCCTACACATCATATATACTTGCCACGTCAAGATCAAAGTCCATCCAACAGGGTTTGGAAAGAAGATCTACGATTTAAACATATAAGGAAAGAGACCGTTAACAATCTGATTTCCAAAAATCAAAGATTGAGTCAACCTTTCCTATATGGCAAGAACAGATGTGATGGAAACCATTGATTGGCAATATACCATCTATCTTACGCCAATCAACAAACGGCTAGAATTTAAAATTCAAAGTCTATATAGTTGAAGACAACAATCTGGAAAAAGAGAGAGAACACACGCGAGCTATACTGCAATTATCTTTCAAGCACTCTGCATTCCAGACTTAGAGCTTCAACATCTTGTGATTCTACATCACACCAACCACCTCGATTCAAGTCTGTCTTGTCGAGAGAAAGGAGATCACCCTACTAGCTAGTAGTTTTCTAGTGGTAACGTAGAGGTAATCTGTTGTAAAGGGACACGACCCTTCATTCGTGCATAAGTATCACTCTAGTTGTGATTGGTACTTGTGACTCGTTCTCCACGAGTATAAAGAAGCAGAGTATCCTAGTAGTGGATAATCTGGTATAGTTTTGACCAGATCGTGGACGTAGGGATTTCCCGAACCACGTTAAACAACTGTGTGCTTTACATTTCTGCACTCTTTATATTATCTGTTGTTTATTATTCTAACCCTGTGCACTATCATATAATCTGCATTCTCAAACAATCTGCTTAAACGATCTGATTAACTTCTTAAGGTTTTCTAAACAAGAGCATTCACTAAATCCACCATTATTCCGCACTCACTCTACACTTAGAAAGTAATAAGATCACTCTTATTGTCTGCTAAGTGATTTCACTAAGAGAGTAATCTGTTTGGACTAAATCAGCTACTGATCTGCATATCGATCTGTTTAGTCACTGCCAAGCAATTTCTTGTACAGAATAGCTTGAGCTCTCTTATAATCAGTCAAGTAAAACTGAAAAGTTAGTATTTGGTGTATTCCCCCCCCATACACCAAACCTTGCTCTTTCGGGACCAACACAAATGACCGAAAAAAACATATAAGAATACTAATATTTTATAGAACATCACTCATTAAAAGTACTATATTTTTTTTCGATGTAAATATGAGTGAATTTCCGATGGAAATATCTCTCAATAAAAAATAAATTGATTATTAATTAATAATTTTTCCCTCGGTAATCCCTCAGTAATTGTTGGTCCCGAAAGAGCAAGGTTTGGTGTATGGGGGGGGGGAATACACCAAACACAAACTTTTCAATTTACTTGACTAATTAGGTAAGAGAGATTTAAGCTTTCTGTAAAACAGATCGCTATAAGTGACAGACCAGATTGATTATAGGATCGATCTTGTCCTGTCCAGACAGAATCTCTCGAGTGAATAACACTAGGCAGAGATAAAAAGTGATCTTGTTCTCTAGAAAAGCGTTGTGTGCGGAATAATGGTGGACTTAGTCGGTGCTCTTTGTTTAGAAAACCTTTCCTAAAATTTAACCAAATAAGGGTCGTGTTCCTTTACAACTTACAGAAACTGTTGGTCCCGAAAGAGCAAGGTTTGGTGTATGGGGGGGGGGGAATACACCAAATACAACTTTTCAGTTTACTTGACTAGTTATAGGAGAGTTCAAGCTATTCTATATAAGAAATTGCTCGTAGATGATTAGACAGATCGATATGCAGATCGATAGCAGTCTTGGTCCAAACAGATTACTCTCTTAGTGAAAACACTTAGCTAATAATAAGAGTGATCTTATTACTTTCTGAATGTTGAGTGAGTGCGGAATAATGGTGGATTAGTGATAGCACTTGTTTAGAAAACCTTAGAAATTATCCAGATTGTTAAGGAGATTGATTGAGATGCAGATCGAATGATAGTGCAGAAGATTAGAATAATAAACAACTGAAAATAAAAAAAACAGGAATATAAAGCACACAATTGTTTAACGTGGTTCGGGAAATCCCTACATCCACGATCTGGTCAAAACTAGACTAGATAATCCACTACTAGGATACTCTGCTTCTTTATACTCGTGGAGAACGAGTCACAAGTATCAATCAAAACTAGAGAGATACTTATGCACGAATTAAGGGTCGTGTCCCTTTACAACAGATTACCTCTACGTTACCACTAGAAAACTACTAGCTAGCAGGGTGATCTCCTTTCTCTCGATAAGACAGACTTGAATCGAGGTGGTTGGTGTGATGTAGAATCACAGAGTGTTGAAGCTCTAAATCTGGATAGCAGATTGATTGCTTGAAAGTATGACAACAGTATAGCTCGCGTGCGTTCTCTACGTTCGCCAGATCTCTAACTTCAACTATATAGGCATTGAATTTTGAAATTCTAGCCGTTGTTGATTGGCGTGAGATAGATGGTATATTGCCAATCAATGATTTCTATCATATCTGTTTTTGCCATATAGGAAAGGTTGACTCAATCTTTGAGTTATGGAAAGCAGATTGTTAACGGTCTCTTTCCTTCTATATGTTAACCGAAGATCTTCTTTCCAATCCCAGTTGGATGGACTTTAATCTTGGCGTGACAAGAGCATATGATGTGTAGGATGATGTCAGCTGGTGGATTGATGACTCAATCGTTATGGTTCCTTGTTGTAGGCATCGATCTGGTCGCTGTCTGTTACAGCAGATCGATTCCTTTTGGCGTGAAATCTTGACCTTCATCCTATTCTAAGTTGAGATTGACTTCTATAGGAGTATTTCCTTTACATTTCAAGTCATCTCCTAATCTGTTCTATAACAAGATTTACTTTATCTCTAGTGATCTGTTTTTACACGTAGAACAGTACAAGCTCTAAAACAGCTAAGTGTGTTTCGAAAGACCATCATCAAAACTAAATATCTTAGGGTTCCCAACAATTTCCCCCTTTTTGATGATGTCGAAACCACACTTTACAATAATGTCCTATCAGCTCTTAAAGGTGATCTGGTCTGATAACCAGACTGATGTTTGTTCGTTATTAAGTTTATAACGTTTAGGATATTTTATATGTGTTCTGGACAATAGAGTGTTGTCATCAGAAACTTCAAAGAAACTTTATATATATAAGGACCAAAAGAGTTTACATATCAACATAACAAAAAGGTAAGAAAAGCATATCATAATGATAAGAGAATTATAGCTATCTGCTCTTTCTTCTTTCTTCTTGTTGTCTCTTCATTTTTGCTCTGGTCTCGTCTGAGATGAGTTGGACACTCTCGTATATGCCTTCTCTGATCCTTATATAGTCCGGGTCCTCTGCATCCACCTTGTACCCTCTGTTCTCAGCTAGCTGGTTAATGAAGGTGAGCAGGAATGTTTTGTCCGGTAGATCAGTCCCTGGAATGGTGGGGCATGATCTGTATTCTTTCTTGGGCCCAGTGATCTGGACGTTAGCTTGTGCTGCAGCCTTTCTAATTTCTTCTACCAGATCACTGGCTTCATTCATGTCCAGATAGCGTTTGAATGCCTCGTTGGGTGATCCCTCAATGTATGCAGGTTCTTTTAAGAAATATCTGCAGAGAACGAAGGCATTCTTGAGCCCTTCTCATCCATTTCTTAAGTGAGCTGGAACCCAGTTGGTCTCTCCAGATGGTCTGAGGTGAGCAGTTGGCCAACTGAATCCAGTTCTTTTCTTCTTCTTTTCAATCGACATACTCTTCTCAGATCTGAGTCAACCTGGTCAACATGACTTTTCATATGGTTGTTGAACTCAGTGAGGATGCGAGTAGCTTCATCTTGGACTTGAGAGAGCGTTCCATACATGTATTGGTCCACTTTCATGGAAATGAGATCTCCGATTTGCATATGGGACAGTGATTGATGTTGGTCCATCAATATGTCTTCCAAGGTGAATGTCTCCACATATACACCAAGTGCAGCTGCAACAGCAGGAGTGAAGATGTCATTTGTAAGTTCGCCTCCAACATTCTGTCCAGCAGGCTCATCCTCTGCTTGTGACTGAGCAGTTGTGGCACTTGGGATTGCTCTTTGTAGGGCAGGTTCCTCCTCAGTCTGTGGAATGGGTTCCATCACTTGTTCCCCAGCATCAGCCATGTGCTGAGCTGGTGCAGATTATGGGATTGCTCCACCCTGTTGGTGTGCATCAGCATGATCTGCTGCAATCACTTCCTCCATGACCTCTTCTTCAATGTTGTTGTAAAAATCCAGCATATTTGCTTTTTCATAAACAGATCGCAGATCGATCTGGAGTTCTTCAGCCTCAAATTTTGACATTCCTAGAATATCTGACTTGTATGTGTCCCTTAATTCAGCAACTGATGCAGCAGTGAAGATTTGGAGTAAGGTGGCTTCTTCGATTTTCAGTGCGTGTATTGATCTGGTGCGGTGCAGGGCATCCAGAACATAAAATTCCTTATCTTTCACCAGTAGAAAGAACTTTAAGCGTTTGGCTGCATCATACGTCTCTGGGGTTAGCTGGATTCCAGGGAAGGTTCTGAGAACAGAATGGTCTGCTTCTGTTTCCAGCATTCTGACCACTGTCTCTGCCTTCTATAATTCCTCATCCTCATCAGTTGACTGCTCTGCTCCCTTAGCCTCCTCATCAATCTGCTCTAGGCGTTCGGCAGATGATGGGCGGTTGGAGTGGGCTGGAGAGACATCCTTGGATTGATCTGGGTGCACAGATGAAATGGGGGCCACATCTTCTGGTGGTCCACCCATCAGAACTTCCGCCTCCTCAACCTCCTGTTGAGGGAGAATGGTTTCTGCAGCAGCAGGTACTTCAGCCTGGACTTCATCAGCAAGTTTCTGAAGTCGTCTGCGCTTTGGTTTAGGTGGCTGGGCTGCTGTGGATGTATCCGTGTCGATTGAGCTTGCCTTTCTTGTGACTCTCTTGGTGGGAGTCCTCTCAGTTGGTTTCTCCTTGGTAACCTTTGATTTTGTGGAGTGATCTGCTTGACCAGGTGGAGGAATCCAGATGGGATTCGAGTTTCCCATCTCCATCAGCGCATTAAAAACCACTGAGTCTTTCACCCGTGCAATCAGATTTGCTGAAATGCCCATTGACATTTCTATCTGATGCTGGTCCTTGGGGAAAATGTTGTCTGGTGTTGAACTCAACATCAGTATCCCACTGGTGGTGAGGGAAGAAAGTTTCCAGCATGAAGCTGATTTTTGTGGAGTGTCGTAAGCTGCTTCTCTTCACCTCAATGCCAGGTGAGCCTCCTTTCACAAACAAGATCATCTTGGCCTCCTTTGCCAAGAGATCAAATAAGATCCTGCTCCAGTTCACTGGCAGGTTGAGTACCACGGCTGCTAGGATCCTGAACTTCTCAGGGGTGACCTGGTCATAGGATCCGTTGTGGTTGAGAAAGATTCGCTGTACGAATTCAAACAGAATTCTGAATTCTGGAGCGAGAAGAGCACGGGTAAACATCCTGTTTGTATATTGGATAGGTATGATCATCACTGTCTCCACTGCTTCTTGCAGCTGTTCTGCAGTTATTTCCCCAAGGTCAAGACCTTCATCCTTCAATTTGTAAGCGTCGTTGATGATGTTGATGACGTTATAAGAGGTGTTGCTAATAGTGTTCCCCTAGAGATAGTGTCTCCATATGTTCAAGGCATGAACAACTGCAGCGAGTTCAAGATCATGAGTCAGATAGTTTAACTCATGGGGCTTCATGAACTGACGAGATGCGTATGCAATTACTCTATGGTTTTGCATTAACACACAACCCAATCCAAGCTTAGATGCATCAGTATAAACGATGAATCCTTCATTTCCTTCTGGTACAGCTAACACCGAGGCCGTAGTCAACTTTGTTTTTAGTTCTTGGAAACTAGCCTCTCAACTTTCTGACCATGTGAACTTAAGTCCCTTCCATTCATGTGAGAGGTCATTCTTTTGATGTGCATCAGTCATTAAACTGACAAAAATTGCCTGACAATTTCCTTTCCTTAGAAATTTAGCAGCCTTGAATGCTGAAATAATGGGAATCGGATGTCCCAATCTTGACCCATGGTACCTAACGTTTGATTCGTCGTTTGCTTGAAAAGAAACATCTCTTTCCTGGCAACGTATAGTCACCTTATTTTTCTATAACCAATCCATACCCAAAATGACATCGAAATCCTTCATTTCAATGACATGTAACATCTCATTTCAAGATTGAGCATAGGTTAGTGTACATTGACTGACTAGCGAGATTCCAATCTCTGGTCGAAGTCCCCTTCTGAATTTGTCTGCCCTGGCTGCATCAGTTTCAACTAGATGGGGTGCATAGTGGGACAATTTATTGAATACACGATCATATTCAGTGACCGTCTTTTTCCATTATTTGAGATTCCAAAATTAATTTTGTTTCTTTTGCCGATAGCAGCTTGGCACATATTTTTCCATCAATTCTCCCTTGAAGTTCTCCCATGTGTAAGCTTCCCATTGTGGTGCTGTCATAGTTCTCCTTACAGACTCCCACCAGAAGTCTGCCTCTTCCGTCAGTTGAAATATTGCACAATTCAGCTTCTCATTATCCTCACAACCGATGTATTCAAAAATACGTTCAGTTTGTTGGATCGGGAGCGCCCATCAGAATCGACGTACTGGCCCCACACACCAACACTTTCTTTCCCAGCCTGCTTTGTCCTCACTGACAGGCTGACCCAGGACACTTCCCAGTAGGTCACCCATCATAGTATTGCTCCAAGCCAAGCACGCTTAACCTTGGAGTTTCTACTAAGGGGTCACCTGAAAAGATGATGCACCATGTTGGTATGAGTAGTACTAATCAATTCATTTAACCTCTCGTCAACAATGGTAGTGCAGGCCCTTTTCGACTGAGGCAGGCCGCACTCCCATAAGTTCTCTCGAGTACGATACACGGAGGACCCCCCTCCGGGAGGTGCTGGAGTCCACTTCCCAACAATCCCCCCCTCAGCACCATCCCGGTACTCTGGAGGATGCATCGGACCTTGAGATCATATGCTGGCGCTCCTTCGAACCCGGGCCACGGGGCTACCTATGACACCCAGAGGACCGTCAATCTCGCACCTCGGATTACGGCCGTGAATCGTCATAACCCCTAGAGTTGTTGTGCCCAACAACCACTCCCCTCAGGCACTCCTTGCCTAGGGATGGCACCGCCGGATTCGATTCTTCACATCCGAAGCCCCGGCTCTGATACCAATTGTTGGATCGGGAGCGCCCATCAGAATTGACGTACTGGCCCCACACACCAACACTTTCTTTCCCAGCCTGCTTTGTCCTCACTGACAGGCTGACCCAGGACACTTCCCAGTAGGTCACCCATCATAGTATTGCTCCAAGCCAAGCACGCTTAACCTTGGAGTTTCTACTAAGGGGTCACCTGAAAAGATGATGCACCATGTTGGTATGAGTAGTACTAATCAATTCATTTAACCTCTCGTCAACAATGGTAGTGCAGGCCCTTTTCGACTGAGGCAGGCCGCACTCCCATAAGTTCTCTCGAGTACGATACACGGAGGACCCCCCTCCGGGAGGTGCTGGAGTCCACTTCCCAACACAGTTGCACGGATCCATTTCTCAGCATCATCAGGAGTGCCCATGCCATCAAATTGGGGTGGATTTTGTTTACAAAAACTATCTTCGGCATGCCTAACCACTAAGGGTGGGTCACGGGGTGTCCCTTCCTCGTGGTTACCTTGATTTCTCGTTTTATGAGGCATTCTGTTTCAATTGATTTTATCAGTGGCCGAATAAAATCAAATATTATCGAAATCTAATCATATCCCAACATGTCCACAGAACACATATGTTGGTCCCGAAAGAGCAAGGTTTGGTGTATGGGGGGGGGGGG
>JAPKLX010001772.1:0-17990 GCA_026898415.1 Leonotis leonurus | reverse complement strand
TATGTCTGGTGTTGGGTTTTCTGTTTGTTCGGTATTACCCTATATACAACGGAAATGCTGCCAAAATTTTGTAAAATTGATATCCTTTCTACCCGATGTTCATTTTGTGCGAGTTTTGTTTTCGCTAGAAACAGGGCAGCAGGTTGAAACCCCTTTTCTGCATGTCTCATCTGTCCTAATTCATGAAAAATGGGTTCCATTTTAAAGATCTTTTCAATACCTTTCTAACGGTTCTTCCGGATCTCAATTCGGATTCCAGATGAGTAAGTTATGAGCTTTTGAAGTTAAAGTGTCGAACCTGCCTTGAGATTCCTGCGAAAATTTTGATTCGGTTTGTTCCTGAGATTTATTTTAATTTCCAAGTTTTTCTTAAGTTACCCGAGTCATAGTCTAATTACTTAACTAAGAGAGGGTTAAGAAATTGGGCTGTGACAATTTCTCAACAAGAACTCGATGAACATCATACAACAGTTTTCCAAAAATTCTGCATATATTCAATATGATTAATATTTCTAATCATGAACCAAAAAGATAAACCAATCATAACATATACATGGTTCACAATAATCTAACCATGAGCAACAAAAACTATAGCATGATTGACATTATAAGAAGAAAATCAAAAACAAATTCCATAAAAACATGTATTCATGGGACATGCTTAATAACTTCATCAATGGTGGAAACACATATAAATACGCAATATAAACAATAAAACCGTTGCATCTTTTGATGATAGCATAAATCTCCTCAAGATTCCTAAAGCCGTGAGTAGTAAACGTGAAAAATGGTTCGGGAGAAATATATTTTTGAACTTCAGCGATGCGCTCAAGAAGCCTATAACTTGATTGTGCTATTTTCAAAAAGATTTGAAGGTTTGAAAAGAGTTTGGAGAGGTTTGGAAAAGCTTTGAGGACTGTAAATCTCTTAAGAGTTCGGTGAAAGTGAAACGAAGGTAAACAATTACATAAGAAAGCATATAAATGTATAGGTATAGATTGAATAGTTCATATTAAAAGATGGAAGATTAAGGGTTGAGATTAGATCATCCCTTTTCATTTTTCCGCTACGTCTCTTCTGAATTCCCGCCTTTAAGACGAGTTCGATACACGCGTTATATATCTAGGGTTAGATTTGGGCTCGTGTTATCTCTACTTAGCCTCTACAACTCCCCTTAGCTATTTTAGGTAATTATTTATCTCGATTACACTTTCCAATACCTGCAATAATCATTACAAATTATGTAAGATTTACCAAATCGTGTAAGATAATAACGTATATACAAAGATTAAGTCGGTATATAATCAGAAATCGATACCAATTTCTGAGTTCCCCCTTGATTAAGGAATGTTTATGGAAAATTAATTTCCATGTGGCATGACTAATCTGATTTCTCTCTTGGAAGGTGATCTGATCTGTAAGTGATCTGGTATTTGAAGTAATCTGTACTTCTTCTTTTCAATGAGCTGCTTTCTACCACTCTGTTACTAGTGATATATAAAGTGATCTGGCTCTAGTGATCTGTATCCTGCAAACTCGATGTAGTGATCTTGCTTGGTGAACTACATATTGTAGATCTGTTGAGTGATCTATATTAGTAATTTGTTCTCGATCTGCTTCTTTCATCAAAGCTTAGCAGTCCTAGTTTTCAACATAGCATCTTGAACCTTTCCTCTGGTAATGCCTTTGTTAGAATATCAGCTCGTTGTACTTCTGTATGCATCTTCTCGATCTGTATATGCTTCCTTTCCACATGATCTCTGTATATTCTTCCTTTCCACATCTTGTATGCAAAACTGGATTATGTGTAATTGCAATAGCACTCTAGTTGTCACAGAAAATAGGTATTTCCTTCACTTTGATCTCATAATCCTTGAGCTGCTGCTTAAGCCAAAGTATTTGTGCACAACAGCTTCCAGCGGCCACGTACTCTTCTTTTGTTGTTGATGTCGCCATGGAGGTTTGCTTCTTTGAGAACCACGAGATCAGTTTATTTCCAAGAAACTGACGAGTTCCAGAAGTCGACTTCCTATTTAGCTTACATCCTGAATAATTTGAATCAGAGTAACTTGTTAACTCAAAATTATCATCACATGGATACCATAAACCTATGTGTGCAATTCCATTGAGATATCACAATATCTTCTTGGCTGCTTCCGTGTGAGATTACTTGGGGTTGGCCTGGTATCATACACATACTCCAGCTGCAAAAAGTAATGTCAGGTCGACTAGCAGTTAGATATTAAAGTCAGCCTATGATACCCCTATATTGAGTTATATTCGCTGGTTTGCCCTTTGGATCTGGATCAATCTTTCCATTAGTTTGCATTTGAATCTCGACAGGTTTGTTTTCCTTGACTCCAAACTTGGTAATCAGCTCCTGTATGTATTTCGCTTGGTTTACAAATATACCATCAGGTAGCTGTTTAGCCTGTAAACCTAGAAAAGAATTCATTTCGCCCATCATGGACATTTGATACTTCTTCATTAGATCATCAAATTTATCACACAGATAACTAGATTGAGATCCAAAAATGATATCATCAACATAGATTTGTACTAAAAGAATATGCTCTTTGACTTTGATAATAAATAGTGTCTAGTCAACTGAGCCTCGTCGAAAGCCTGACTCCAGCAGAAAGGTTGACAATGTCTCATACCAAGCTCTTGGAGTTTGGTTCAACCAATAAACTGTCTTAGCCAATCTGTACACTTTCTTGTCTGGATTTCCTTCTTCAAATCCAGGTGGCTGCTCTACATACACTTTTTCTTCCAGAATACCATTTAAGAAGGCGCTCCTGAAATCCATCTCTTATAGACTGCATATGCCAAGAACAATTTGATGGCTTCTAATCTAGAAACTGGTGCAAATGTCTCATCGAAGTCTATACCCTCTTGCTAACTGTATCCTTTGGCAACTAATTTGGCTTTGTTCCTCACAAGTTCGCCATTCTCATCTCGCTTGTTCTTGAATACCCATTTAACACCTATTACTCATTGGTGTCTTGGTCGATCTACAAGATACCACACTTCGTTTCTCTTGAACTCATTAAATTTCTCTTGCATAGAAATTATCCAGTCTGCATCCTGTAGTGCTTCATATGCATCAGCTGGCTCAACATGAGATAGGTAGCAACTTAGTAATGCACTCTCTCCTTGCATCTTTCTAGTCTTCACACGATCTGATGGGTTCCCAACAATCTGCTCTGGTGGATGGTGATCTTGAATCCACTTTCTGCACCTAGACATTTCCTCTTTTGATATCTCAGGTTCAGGTTGTTCTGTTGGTTCCTCAAACTCTGGGTGTGCCGTTGAAGTTGCTTGGAAAGGATTTTCATCTTCTATCTCCTGGTTGGCATTCGAGCTATTGTTGATCTCTCTGGACTCATCAGGTTGACTTTGAGAAGGTTCACTATTTTCTTGAACTGCTCTATCCTGATCAGGTTCAATGTGAGTTGTTCTCCCTTGTTGTGTGCTGGTTTCAACTATAGGTTGAACATCTATCTCTTTATCTCTAAGTGGACTCCAGATCAGAACATCTTCAAGTAGTATATCTCCTAATATTCTAGTATTGATCTGATTGTGAGCTTGTTCTTTTCTTATTTCCTTGTATTCAAGAATAAATTCATCAAAAACAATATGAGGTGTTACTTCCACAATATGAGTCTTCTTATTGTAAACTCTATAAGTTTTGCTAACATCAGAATATCCTACAAATATTCCAGGGTTAGCTTTGCTATCAAAGGTTTCAATTGAGATGTCTCATTATTATGAATGTAACACGTGCAACCAAAAGCATGAAAATACTTAATCTTTGGTTTTCGCTTGTTCCAGATCTCATATGGAGTCTCTCCATGTCTGAGAGTGATACTCGATCTGTTCTGTGTGTAAAAATGTTGTGTTGATTGCGTATGCCTAAAACTTCTTTGGTAGGTTGGTCTCATTTAGCATGACGTGTGTTGCTTCCTTGAGTGATCTGTTCCACATTTCTACAACTTCATTCTGTTGAGTTGTTCTTGCGGCTGATGTTTGATGAGTAATACTCATCTGGTTGCAGTATCCTTCGATCTTCTAGTTTAGAAACTCAGTGCCACAATTTGTTCTGATAGCCGTGATAGTGGTCTCCTTTTGTCGAGTGATCTTGTTGAAGAAATCAGGTAGCTTCGCCAACCTTTCCTTTTTCTTAAAAAAAATATAACTCACGTAAATCTTGAATAATCATCAATAATAACTAATGTATAATTTCTAACATTGATGTTTAATGGCGTTACTAGGCCAAATAAGTCTAAATGTAATAACTCCAATATTTTGGTAGATGAGTGAGCTACTTTGCTGGCGAATTATGACTTGGTCTGTTTCCCAGCTTGGCATGTTTCACAGATATGATCTTTATCATATACTTGGTCTGGTAATCCTTCGACTAGCTTCTCTCTTGCAATCGTGTTGATATATTTGAAGTTCAGATGGCTAAGTCACTTGTGCCATAACCAGCTTGTCTTCGATATCTTAGTAACTAAGCATGTCTCGATCTGGTTTGTCCAATGCACAATATACAACTTGTCCTGCAATTTTTTGGTAAGTAGAGTTTCATCTCCTTCGTTATTCTTCAAAAAATAGTTGTTAACATAAAAAATAATCTGATTACCATTAGAACAAAATTGACAAACAGAAAATAAGTTATGACTAAGACCTTCAAAATAAGAAACATTAGAAATTGTGGTCTTACCAATCTTAACATTACCATATTCTCTGGTATAACCTTTTGAGTTACAACCAAAGGTTACCTGTGAACCTTGTCTCTCTACATAGTCTGATAGCAGGTTCTTGTCGCAAGTCATATGCTTTGAACATCCACTATCAATGATACAGATTGAGCCTTTTTCTACTTGACTTCTTCTTGAATTTCTTTCATCATGCAATTACGTAGACTTAGAAACCCTTTCAATGATTGGGTGCTTGGTTAGTAACAAATGTTCCTGTAGGAACCCAAATCAATTTGGTATTAGGAACATAAATATAACATGTTGGTCCCGAAAGAGCTAGTTTGGTGTATGGGGGGGGGGGGGGGAATACACCAATTCAAACTTTTTAGGTTTACTTGTTTCAAATATAAGTATAAGGCTTAAGCACACTTAAAGACTAAGATAGCTTAGGGTAGAAAGACAAATCTTTTTGTTAGGAAGATTTAATCTTGCTCAAATAATACCTTATATGTGAAAACAGTAATCAAGAATATCAAATACAGATTTAAACTTGATTAATGTTGTGAGCGGAATATGGTGGTTAATGCTCTTTTTAATGAGTAAAACGTTTTCTTCCTTGAGCTGATTAACAACCCAGATTTAAATGTAAGAGTATGAAGAAGATGATAATGAAGTAAAATAGATGTAAAGAACACAAGCAGTTAACGTGGTTCGGGATAAACTGTCCCTACGTCCACGGCTCGATCAAATCTAGATAACTTCTTGTGATTACAAATCTTCTTCCTAAGATTGAAAACTACAATCTAGGAATACAACTGGATCAAAACTAGATCCTAACTTTGGGTTTTGGTAAGAACAAATTTCCAGAAAGTAAATCTTCAAAATAATAAACACAACAGAGAATTCTTGAAGGTTGGATGTGTTTAGAGCGTTGAGAGCTTGAAGATTTTTGAGCAGAGTAATTGCAGGATAATAGCTTGAATTCTCGTCCTTCTTCCTGGAAGTGAAGGTGGTATTTATAGCCTCTTTGAAGAAACTATCCGTTGGAGACGAAGACATGCTTTTTCATTGCATTAAATGCTGCATTGAAGCATGGCAGAGAGGTTGAGACACGTGTTGCCAAATGAGAGTTGTTTCCACCTTTCACGCGATTTCCCTGTGTATTGCCATACTGGGAATGATCCTTCGTACAGTAGTTTTGATTTACTTGTACATCATTCCTTAGGTATGTAGTTGATGTGACAATACACGGAGTGGTTGACTTGTGACAAATTTAGGTATGTCGGCAGTCCACCGTAGTTACTGTGAGGAGCAGCTTGAATTTGATGTAATGTCAGCTCGCTATCCATCGTGTTGTAACTTCATCTTTGATTCTTCATTGAATGTGACGACCAGATCGTTTTTGGTATAAAACGATCTGCTATATATATGGTAGAGATGACAAGATCGTTTTTAGACAAAAACGATCTGCTTCTTGAGATGACAGCAGGTTGATGCAATCATTTGGAACAAGCTGCTTTATCCTCTTGTAATAACTTGTTGGCATTGACCAGCGGGCTGATTTTGAGGACTAGCTGCTCCATCCTCTAGAAATGACTTGGAATAATGTTGTTGACCAGCGGGCTGATCTTGAGAACGAACTGCTCATCTTCTTGTAGAATATAACATCCTATCAAATAGCTAATTCTAGTCTGGAGAACCAGATCGTTATAAGACAACTTGAAATTACAAGCTGCTTTTACAATTGTGATCAGTTTAAAGGATAAACTAGAAGATGAAACCAAAACAAGTAGAATGACAGCAGGCTGCTACTATAAGAAGCAGATCGTTATTTATACAAAAAAAAAATGATCTGCTCACCATATTAGGAGCTAGCTGTCTTACACGAATGAGAACTTGTTATCTTAGCAATCATTGTGTCCAGGATATCTTTACTAGAATAAGACAGATCGTGAATTATGTATGTAAAACGATCTGCTTCTATTACACTAGATATTCCTTAATAGATGACAATGACTACCTGGTTTCAAAAGAACAAAACATCAAAGTGTAGTTTCGAGGAACATCATCAAAACAAATATAAATTCATGGGGTTCCCAACAATTTCCCCCTTTTTGATGATGTCGAAACCTACACTAATATTTTCTTTTAAATATGAAGATTTAATATTGGACAGATATTATGCATAGCAATAAATTGACAATCATAAAACATTGCCTGGACAAAGAGATATTGTCATCATGTTGTTTTTCAAAATGGACTTTCATACTTTATTGATCAAGCAGGATTTTACAAAATACATTTAGAACAGTTCGCTGCAAAATCAAAAAGAACTAATCTTCAAGATTGTGATTTTCTTCTCTGTTGGTCAGCTAGCTGTTGCCTCCTCCTTTCCACCATTTCTCGCTGTCTAAGTTCAGATGGTACACCGAAGCTAGCATAAATTCCATTGAAGATCCTTCGGTAGTCTTTATTATTGAAATCAATGGGATAACCCATTAGCTGTGCAGATTGATTAATAGCATTCAATACTGCTGTGTGATCAACTTCTGTTGTTCCAGGAATCCTTGGATACAAGAGAGTTGTTTTCTTTGGAGCAGTGAGAGGAGTGTTGGTCATTGCACATTGTCTTTTTAGATATTCTACGAAGGTTTGATTCTTGTGTTGAGAGAGAAATTCTCGAAACAGGTCGTCCACTGACCCTCCTTGAACATCTTGGTCCATCAAATAATAATGTTGCATTATGAACTCCTTGACCAATTTGTTCCATTTAGCAGCCTGCTTGGAATGAATCCATGTTAGGTTTTGAGGGTCAGTCAGCTGGAATTTTTCGAAGAATTTGAAAATTGGATTTGAAGATTCTTCTTCTTCTTCATCTGGAGTTTTAATCTCTTCATCTTGGGCACCAGTCTTTCCTTGTCTTAATTTCTCCGCTCTCCATAACTTTTTGAATTTAGGATTAGCGATCTGCTCCGCTGTGCATCCATCCAGAAACATCTCTTCATTTCATCATCTTCTGTCATGACTTTCTTTCCTTTCTTGTCAGCAGCCTTCTTGGCCTTTTTTTCATTTTCTTTTTGCAACTGCTTTGCTTCGGCAATTTGTTTTGCAGTTAGTTTCTTCTTTTTGATAGCAGCGGGCTTCTTTTTGATTTGAGAGGGAGCAGCGGGCTGTTCTTTCTTCTTCTCTTCCCCCTTTTCGACATCAGCAATAAACTCTTTAGAAATAATAAGTCGAAGGGAAGCGATTTCGTCATGTAGTGCCTTGAACTGAGCTTCAGAATTTTCTTTGTATTGAAGGAATGCAGAAATATTGCCATTAACTTCATTGAACTGTTTTGAAGCATCCTTGTTGTGAGATTCAAAGTTAACAGCTAGCGCGCTATGTGCAACTTTCATGTCGGTGATGTTTTTATTGATCAAGAAAATTTCATTTCCAGTGGCAACATCTTCCTCAATTAGAGCCTTTGGCAGCTGGGCTTTGAGCAATGTGGGCAAAGTGTTTGTAACCACAGCTGGGATTATGGTTTTCTCCATGTCTGCGTATTGCTTTTCCACGTGCTTTTTAACCTCGTCAACCATTTTTGTTCCTGCTGCATTCATTTTTGCTTCGAAAGACTTGGTTTCTTCTTAAATGGCAGCCATCCTGCAGTTGGTCTCATCCTTGAACTTGTCAAAGATTTCACGATCATTGTCCAAATCTTAATGCAGCTCGTTGGAGAGCTTAGTATGAGCGACCTGGACGTTGTGTTCAACCGTGTGGAGGGCGCTTTCTGCAGCGGAAAAAATGAAATTCGCCAAAGCAGCAGATCGATTGTTGATTCTTTCGTGAATAAGTGCGCTGAGTTGATCTGCTGACATTTGGGAACCAAGGTTCGTAGAGAGCAATTCCTCTAAAGTGTGCAGTTGGAAACCATCTGGTGCTGTGCCATGAGTGTAAATTTCTTCTAAGTGTTCATCGATAGCTTGTTCTGCAATTTGTGTGGCAGATGGTTCCAAAATTGATGCTGTTTTCTCCATCACAGCAGATGGTTCCTCCTTACTAATGTTATCAGCGGGCTGGGATGAGGATGTGTGATCCGGTTTGTCCTTCTCAGTATCTTTTTCTACAAAATTGAATATTTCGTCGAAATCACCCGATTGGAGATCGACTGCGAAGTTGTAGAGATCTTGTTCGTTGACATAGTGAGAACTGAGATCGATCTGAAGATTACTTGCCTCCTCCTTCATTTTGGTCAAGACATAACTGCGGAAGTACTGTCTTGCGTCGGGTATATCCAGAAATCAAAAATACTTTTGCAGTGTGTTCTCCTCAGCCTTCAGTTCGCTGATGGAGAACAATAGTAGAATGGCCTCCAATATATAGAATTTGCAATCCCTTATTTCCAAGTACGTTTGGAACCTTTGAGCCATTTCAAATGTGGCTTGTGTAAGCTGAATCCCAGGCATAGATTTGAGCACCGTCTCAGTTGCCTTTTCTTGCAGCTGTTGGAAAAGAAGTTGAGCTCCTTTCAATCTTTCCTCAATGTCGTCAGCTAGCTGCTCGTGAGCATCGATCTCAACTTCAGCTTCATTTATTTCTGGAGCAGATGGCTCCTTTGTGTGAGCAACAGTTGCATCCAATTCTTCCTCCAAATTGCGAGCAGTGGGTTTGCTCTTTCTTTTCCTTGGCTTTTTGGTTTCTTTGGCAGCAGCAACTGGTTTGGGGTTACCAGTTGCCTTCCTCTTGGCAGGTCGTTCCTTTACCACTTCTTCTTGTGCTTGAGTAGCAGCGGCTTCACCAATTGTGGGTTTCCTTGTAGGAATCACCCATTCGGGATTTGATTGTCCGACCCGAATCATTTCCTTTTTAATCTTCTCATCCGTGACCTTAAGAAAAATTTGAGACGCCACTCCCAAGGACATCTCCATCTGGTGTCTAGTCCTTGGTAGAATCCAGTCTTGGTTAAACTCCACCGATTTATGCCATTTATCCCTTTGGAAAAATCCATCAATGATGGTGCTTAGTTTTGTGGATAGGCGGAGAGGTCGTTTGACATTCAAGCTGGTACAATTTCCATAGCTGTCTTGGCGAATGTCAATTTGCTGTTCTTCATCCACGATGAGTTTCAACAGCGATCTTGCCCAATTGACTTTTAGATTAAGTAACACTGCAGCCATGACTTTGAGCTTTCCAGCAGTGACAGAATCAAATGTACCCAGGTGTCCAAGAAACACCTTTTGAACGAAATCAAGGAGAAGACGATAACTGGGTAGCATCAAGGATCGGTTAAATGCCTTTCCCGTCCATTGAAATGGTTGAGCTAGGATTATGTCAATAGTGCTCTGAATCTGGTCATCTGAGACCTCTTCAATCACGATATCTCCTTCATCGCTTAAGTGATATGTTTGCAGAATCATCTCAATCACTGTGGTTCTTAGATTGTCCTCTCTTGACTTCCCAACTGGTATTTTGACAGTGTATTCTTCTCGATCATCAACCATCCACGAACAATAGAATAAGGCAATCTGTCGTGGAAGGTAATAGTCGGGTTCCGTGGTGATTATCTTGTGAAACCCTAGAGAGAAATGTATATTGATTAAGCGATTGAGGATATATATGGATAACAACGCTTATTTGTTAGTAAATTGATGATTTACCATAGATGGACGATTAAATCCTAAGCAAATATACATACCACATTAAGAACACGTAGACACATCTATATAAGCATCCTTGTAAGAATAATTAAAATAAGAGCAATATGTGTAGTAAAAGCAAACATATATGATATTGAAGATAAGTGCATGCTTGATGTCTAAACCTGAGCAAGCAATGCTTTTGCTGAATAGAACATCTAGGGTATGAAACCCATGATGTTCAAGTATAGCCCGAGGCTCTGGTGATAATCTTGCCTCAATAGAGTGCAGCATCTCCGACAAAGAGATCGGAGGTGTTTGTGCAGATGAAGAACTTGCTTCGGAGGCAGGCATTTTGAAAATGATTCGAGGATTGAAGAAATAGAAAGTTGCAGAAAAGCTTAGTTTGAGAGAACTAACACAACAATGGCGGTTTTAGGTTTTATGAGAGAGGGAGTATTTGAGTGTAAGAGGAACAGTCAAACATTCACCTATTTATAAGGAAATAATGAACGGCGCAGATTAAAACATATAAAAGTAATAACAAGTAACAGTTGAGATTACTCCCTTGTTTAATGATTTGCCGCCTAAACTTCAAGTGAAGATCATAAGCCATCAAGTTTTAGTCACATCATTGCCTCGAAACGGTAACCGAGGACTGTAACATTAAATGAGCATCACTTTATCCCCTACTTTTTCTGACATTGGGACTTTCGACATTTCCTAACATTTAATAGGTTTTATTAGTAATCATTAGATATATATAATCAAAGAGTTGGAGAAATAAATGAAATTGATTCCCCCTTGATTAATGCCCTAGCAGATCGTTTTTGATTTGAACAATCTGCTTTACTTGGTGTTAGCAACGGGCTGCTATTTTTCATTTTATGTAGCTAGCTGATGTTGACTGCCACTTTAAGTAAAGGGTCAGATCGTTTTCTTTCTTTTTAACGATCTGTTGTTGGCTGCTTTTGGAAGTAGAGGAGCAGATCGTTTTTATCTTTTGAACGATCTGCTATTCTAAATATCAACATTTTTGTTGCTTTCTCTTTCATGCAGCTCGCTGCTCGCTGCTTTTGTTGATAGATAGCAGGTGGTTTTCTTCATTGAACGATCTGCTGTGTATTTTCAACTTAATCAACCAGCTGTTAATTTTCAAAATCAAGCAGCTTGATTTAACTTGGAGTATTCATACAAAGTTTAGCAGCATAGTAATATTAAGAAAATATGAAGCTAAAATTAAAGATGTGATAACAGATCACCATTTTACCACCAGCTAACTGTTATCAACATTTGTACCAATTTCGATAAAATTTATCAAGCCCAATTTTTCACAAAGCATTTTGAATCTATCTTCGGGTAATGCTTTTGTGAGAACATCAGCTCGCTGCACATCCGTATGAATTTTCTCGATCTTGATGTTCTTCTTTTCAACATGATCACGTATAAAGTGATGACGAACATCCACATGTTTGCAGCGAGTGTGTAGAACAGGATTTTGCGTGATGGCAATTGCGCTTGAGCTATCGCAAAATATGGGCACACCATCTATGTAGACTTCATAATCTTTTAGTTGCTGTTTGATCCACAAAATTTGTGTTGTGCAACTTCCTGCAGCCATGTACTCTGCTTCTGTTCACTACTACAAATTATATAATACACTACGATGCATACACTACAGTTTTTTCATAAACTGTAGTGTATGTGCGTTTTTTTCACTAAAGACTACGCTTATAAAAAAAACCGTAGTGTATTTTAGTTATAGACTACGGTTTTTAAAAACCGTAGTCTATGTGCGTATATTTTTAATACATACACTACGGTTTTTAAAAAACCGTAGTCTATGTGCATGTATTTTTAATACATACACTACGGTTTTTAAAAACCGTAGTCTATGTGCGTGTATTTTTAATAAATACACTACGATTTTTAAAAACCGTAGTCTATGTGCGTTTATTTTTAACATATACACTACGGTTTTTTAAAACCGTAATCTATGTGCGTGTATTTTTAATACATAAACTACAGTTTTTTAAACTCACAGTCTGAAAAATTAAGAAATGTCCTCTCTACTTACAATTTAAAACGCAAAACCTTCTAACTCACACATACTCCAGCCGTTTCTCTCCCCTCTCTCGAAGGTTCCTTACTCTTTCCCAAATCTCTCTCTCTCGAAACCCTGAATCTCGTCGCCGTGTTCTCGCCTCCCATCTCCCATTCGGCATCACCCTCGGCAGCAGAGAGTAGCAGCCAACAATGGCTTCCGCCGCCGCCTTGCCCTGTCGTCGTCTTCGTCTGTCTTCTCCCTCGGTAATTTCTCCTATCCATCCAAATTAATCGGCTTGAAAGTACACTTCTCTCTCTCGCACATACATACACTAGATAAACCAGCGAAGATATTTCTGTTGATGAAGTTTCTATGTTCTCTGATTTTTTAGTGGCCTCGTGGTTTGCTGCTCTATGGCCCGCCAGGAACGGGGAAGGTTTGTAGGTTTTTGTTCATTTCCTGTAGTTGTTTACAAGTAGGTAAGGATTGAACATTTGATTGATTTACGAATGTTGGATATACAGACAAGCTTGGTTCGGGCCGTCGTTCGAGAACGCGATGCTCATTTGAGCGTTATTAGGTAATTCTCCTCCGTTGTACGAGATGAATGCGTGGCTTTTTTTCCCCCTCCAATAATTTTTGTTTTTATTGGCAATTTGGAATGGTGCAATTTAAAATGAAAACTACATAGGAATTAGGTTTATCACTATAAACTTGTGGAGCCATATCATGAGATTTAAACAAACTGAAGTAAATATTATCAGGGTTGGTAGTTCCAATTCTTCTTGAGAAACGATTCTGTAAGCAAATTAGTTTAAGCATTTGCTGAAATATGTTGCAGATGTCAAGTGTATTCGTTGCACATGCCATAATTGAGTTGATTAAAATTTTTGGAGTTAAATGAAAAGTTACTTATTTGCATAATTTTGAAGCCCACATTCTGTTCACAAATCAGGCTGGGTATGATAAATTAGGGAGTGGGAATATTAAACATGTCAGGATGCAGGAGTACTGGCAATATTCATCAGCTTTAGGTGTCCCAGTTCTGTGTATACTAAGGTTGTAGCATCAAGGGGATTGGGGCTTTAGTCAAATGAAGTGCGAAAGGTTCTGGTTAAATACCATGTTTCTTGCTCTTCACATGAGCATAATCTTTAATCTATTCCTGATTCTTTGGACAATTGTTGCAGGAGGATTCTTGACATTTAAAACTAATATTCCAAAGAACTTGTTGTTAGATGGAGAGCACAACATTGACTCTCACTTTGCTCTTGTCAATTACCAAGTACATAAAATTTTCATTTCAGTATATTTTCATTTTCAAAATGTCACCTGTAGTGGCATTTATCCACTTATTTGTTACTAAAACTGTTCCCCTGCTTACAGATAAAGCAGATACGAACTGCACTTGCCATTGCTTCATTGTTGGGTCGGACATTGGTAATAACTTATGTGGTTTACTGGCATCTTAATCCTTGTCTACTTGGTTATACTAATTTTTTCTTTCTGTGGAAGAATCTTATATTTTCTATCATGCATATTTATTTAAACCCCATATCTGGTTTCTAAGGTAAGCATTTGACTGGTATGTTGTTATTGATTGAAACATCTATGTATATTTTCACCAGTTATTCTTGCTGCATAATTTCGTGAATGCATCAACTTGTACTATTTTTGGTTTTAGACTTCTCTCAAAGTGATCATATATTGCTGAGGTTCTCTGATGCTCTTGATTCTCTATGTATATATATTGTTGGTTGCTTTTACCTATTATTAGGCCTTTAGAGAGAAGATAAGGTGTATTATGTACATAAGAAAGCAAGACTTTTTTCGTGTGTGTCTTTTCCTGCATGTTTAAATTTAGAGTATTCGAATATGACATTTCAGCACCATATGTGATTTCCCTTTTTACTATGATTGCATGAATAATGTCCTAGGTTAATGAGAAAAAGACATTAATCTAAAAGAAATCTCTATCTGGATAGCATATGTTACCTATTTTGGAGTTCATTTTGTGATCTTTGTTCTTATTTTGATTTTAGGTAATGCCTCCACTATGGTGCAGGTTGGATAGGCTGTGGTTTGGACATCCAGGGGTTTTGCAGGGCTCCTTGACTAGGCAACCATTCATTTGTCCTTTGGATCACGTGCTTGAGGTATTACTGGTCATCTCTCTCCAATTTCACTCTGTAGAAGAGAAACTAAAATTTAAAATGTACAAGATAATGTTGAAGAATCCTTTTTTCTTTTTCAATATGGAAGCAAAGAGTTTTTTAGGGAAATGCAATATGATATGGTGCTTTAAAATTTTGTTGATGAATTATATCATGCGCTGTGATTGTGAAATCTTTTCACAATAATTATTTCCATAACAAAAGTGATATGGCAGTGTAGGTGCAACTTCCTCTTAGCTGTGTAATTGAAATAAGTAATGAAGCTCATGAGAACGAATTGCACTGGAACTTAAAGTGGGAGATACATGTTCTTGTACACTAAGTGCTTCATAATAATTTTACTTCGCAATTCCTCTGTTCAATCTGTTCATTGAGGATCAGTTTCTTCAATCTAAATCAATTGGCATCTTTGTGTGATAAAACCCATTTTGCATCATCATGAATACGAGTTTTCGTTTGTATTGATGATTTACTATGCATAATGCCTAGCCAAGATCAAAGTCTATTAGATGTGAAGGCACATTTTGAGGACAAGTTGGAAAAGCTTTATTGTCAATGCTGTGAAACAATTTCCATGTATTTTTACTGCAGGTTAATGTTATGTTAAAAGACCTCCCAGAGGAGGAATTTGGACCAGGGATCAATATTAGGGAGTATTCTTTCTTGGAAAATCAATATATGCCCCAGCAGGTTTGTGCTTCAGACTTAGAACACAAATATGTGCACTTTGTGCTTTAGTGACATCCCATCTTTTATTTCAGGTGAAAGATTCATGGCTTGAATCTCTGTCAAGAAGGATCTCCGGTTTGTGGAGTTTCAAACAGCACAAATCTAGCTGGGATCCTCAAGTTCCTTAAGCGAAGTACAGAAGAAACGGTAATTCGGATTTTGAGTAGGCTCGCTTTTTTCATTTTGCTTACTTCACGTTCCCATATCTCAGTGCTTAGGCGTTAGGCCTTCTTGAAAAAATTTGCCCTCGTCGAGACTCTAGGTACCACTGATTAAGTTGGTGATATATGCCTTATTGTTTAATTGGATCTGAACTTACTAATAAGATATTATGTTGTTTTGTAACTACTGGAATTGGTGAAAAGTAACTGTAAGAATTAATTGTTGCCATACTGTATCTTTAACTGCAGGAGAGAACAAGATATTCGCATAGCTGCTCAGCTCTCCTTGTTGATGGACAAAAAAAAATATCCTTTGATGTCTGGATCTCATGTCGTGGTGGTTGCATCGACTAATAGGTAGTTTTTGTAGTTTTCTTGTTGAGTCTCCAGTGTTGCATCAATTTACCTTATAAACTAAATTCTTTTATTTTTTTTTTGCTAGAGTTGATTCAATTGATCCTACTCTGACACGTCCAGGACGTTTTGATGCTGAGGTTGAAGTCTGCACTCCCAATGAAAATGAACGCATTCAAATACTAAAGGTATTTTATGTTGACTTTGTTACATGTGTATTCACTGATCACAAGACCAGTTGTTGAACCTAGAGTTGCTCTATTCAAGTTTCTGCAGTTATATCCTTCCTATTTACTATAATGTAATAGATACTTAATTAGTTCTTTGAATTAAAATATTAGCTCTATGCAAAGAAGCTTCCTTTGGATCCAATTGTGAACCTAGAAAGCATTGCTGCATCTTGTAATGGTTATGTTGGGGCGGATTTAGAAGCTTTATATCGTGAGGCTGCCATGTCGGCTCTGAAGAGATCTTCCAATGCCAATCAAGATGCTAACCAGTGTAGTATAGTGATGGATGACTGGAAGCAGGCTAAATCTGTAGTTGGTCCCAGTATAACTAGAGGTGTTACTGTAGAAATTCCGAAGGTCTCCTGGGTTATATGGTTTACTCATGGAAACTGCAAAGTCTACCTGTATTGCATGCATGTCTACAATCCCTTGGACCCTTGGATATGCAGGGCAACGTACTGGAGCCGATCACACATCAAGCTTTAGCACATGTATCTACTATGCTAGAAAATTTTGTATTACAAGGAAAATCTTATAGATCAAATTTTTTGTTCTTGATCTCCGGTTATTCAGATTTTCTTAATTGCATACATTGTTTTGCAGGCACACATATGAAGGTATCGGGGACGCGTTCCTAACATAAGAAGTCGAAAATGAGGATAGAAGAAAGTGATACTTTAAATTAATGTATTTAATTAGTTATATTTTTGATAGAACGATTGTTTGTTTTTTGGATGTATTGCATTATTATTTTGATATAATGAAATCATGGATTCTTTAATCTTATTCTTGGCATTATATATTTTAAATTTGAGATTTAATTATAAACTAAATATAATATATATTTGTATAAAATAAATTATATAAAAATTGTAGGCAATGTAGTATAGACTACGGTTTTTTCAAAAAACCGTAGTCTATGCTTATGATAGACTACATAAAATAAGAGATATACTACAGATAAAAAGCGTAGTCTATACCATACTATAGACTACGGTTTTATATTAAAAGTGTAGTCTATACCATACTATACACTACGGTTTTATACATAAATAGTAGTCTATATCAAATTATAGACCACGGTTATAAAAAAACTGTAGTCTATATCATATTATAGACTACGGTTTTTACAAAACCGTAGTCTATAATATATAATACACTACGGTTTTTTGTTGAAACTGTAGTCTATGTGACATATAGACTACAGTTAAATCGACATACACTACGGTTTTGAACCGTAGTCTATACTTTACATACACTACGGTTTTAAAACCGTAGTCTATTAATATAGGTATACACTACGCTACTATAGACTACGGTTTTTGTGGCACATAGACTACGGTTTAAAACCGTAGTCTATGAGCTTTTTTCTAGTAGTGGTTGTTGAGGTTGCAACCGAAGTTTGCTTTTTAGAGAACCACGAGATGAACTTGCTTCCAAGAAATTGACAAGTCCCAGATGTGGATTTTCTATCAAGCTTACAACCTGCATAATCAGAATCAGAGTAGACAGTTAATTCAAAATTATCATCACAAGGATACCATAAACCTATTTCAATGGTCCCTTTGAGATAGCGTAGGATTCTTTTGGCTGCTTCCAAGTGGGATTCCCTTGGACTTGCTTGATACCTAGCACAAACACCAACAGCGAAAGTAATATCAGGTCGACTAGCAGTTAAATATAAAAGAGATCCGATTATACCACGATACTGTTTTATATCCGTTGTTTTCCCAAGTACATCAGCACCAATCTGTCCATTTGTATGCATAGGGATCTTTGCTGGTTTGCAATCTTTTACTCCAAATTTTGTGATGAGATCTTTGATGTATTTGGATTGATTGATTAGGATCCCATCAGCAGATTGTTTGACTTGCAAACCTAGGAAGAAGTTCATTTCTCCCATCATTGACATCTTGTACTTATCCTGCATTAACTTGCTAAATTTGTTGCAAAGGAATTCAGATTTGGATCCAA
>JAPKLX010002680.1:0-12307 GCA_026898415.1 Leonotis leonurus | reverse complement strand
ACAGATTACCTCTACGTTACCACTAGAAAACTACTAGCTAGCAGGGTTATCTCCTTTCTCTCGACAAGACAGACTTGAATCGAGGTGGTTGGTGTGATGTAGAATCACAGAATGTTGAAGTTCTAAGTCTGGAATACAGAGTGCTTGAAGGATAATTGCAGTATAGTTCGTGCGTGTTTTTCTCTCTTTTCCAGATTGTTGACTTCAACTATATAGGCATTGAATATTGAAATTCTAGCCGTTGTTGATTGGCGTGAGATAGATGGTATATTGCCAATCAATGGTTTCCATCATATCTGTTCTTGCCATATAGGAAAGGTTGACTCAATCTTTGATTTATGGAAATCAGATTGTTAACGGTCTCTTTCCTTATATGTTTTAATTGTAGATCAACTTTCCAAACCCTGTTGGATGGACCTTGATCTTGACGTGGCAAGTGTATATGATGTGTAGGATGATGTCAGCTATAGGGTTGATGACTCAATCGCTCTGGTTCATCGCTGTAAACATCGATCTGGTCATCGATCTGGTCGCTGTCTGCTACAGCAGATCGATTCCTTTGAGCGTGAAATCTTGACCTACATCCTATTCTAAGTTGAGAATGACTTCTATAGGAACATATCCTTTACATTATAAGTCATCTCCTAATCTGTTCCAAAACAGAAATCACTTAAACTATAGTGATCTGGTTTTTACACGAGGAACAGGTTAACATACAGACCAGCTAAGTGTGTTTCGAAAGACCATCATCAACACTAATCATTAGGGTTCCCAACAAAGTGAGAGTTGAGGTAGGGTATAAGAGGGTGTTTGGTTGGGTTTGCAGAGTAGTAGTTCCTTCTAAGGTTTGTCAGCACTTAACACTTGAGTTCTATACCTATTTTACAGTCTATATCCCAAGTATTACACTAATAGATCCCTGTATATGTTGACTTCTGAGGTATATATTAATGTGGCAAATCTTATATGGTGCAGGGACAGATTGTGAAGTGTGGGAGAAGTGCAGCTCGATCTGCTGCCTTGCTGCCTTCCACTTCTTTTTGCCTTCACTTCCTCTGCTTCCTTTCTATTCATAGTTGGTGCAACAGGAAGTTGAGTCAATGGGGTGATGCAGTGCAGTCAATTCTCCATAACTCCTAAGCAACAAAAATCTGCTCGGCAGATTTTGTTTCCCCTTTTCTCTCTTTTCTAATCTATGTTTCTAGATGTAAAGGCTATGCTTTTCTTATACTAAGTCCACTATTTGGACAGTTTCAAGTGTGAAACTGAAACTTCCATTCTGCAATTGTATGCAATAGGACGTCCACATACTTAGTGTGAAAGATTAATATTGTTTATATATCTAATCACCTTGAAATTCGCAGCATTCTTTCAAATATCATTTCTTTCATTCTTAAACTCTAATTATATGACTAAAGTATAGAATATTATTGAAACATTAATATACTAATCTTGCAAGTACACAACTTCAATTGTATCTATTTAATCACTAATTAATAATACCAACCCTAATCCTTAACACAACATATCTCTATAAATGCTAAATCATATACTCCTCTATAGTGTATAATCTACACTACTAATTGTTAAATCCTAGCTAAGAATTTAATTAACACATCAAACTTTAATTAACGAGTATGCACCGAAATAATTATTTTGATCGTTACTTTAATTAATCATCTCATCACAACAACTTACACAATATCTAAGTTAATTCAAAGACTATGATGTGCATGTAAACGATTGTTATTAATATCAATTAGCTAATTGACAAAATACGAGTTATAGAACGAAATTTTATTATCCCAATTTTCGATACACAAAATATTAGAAGAAATTTTACGGGCCATTACAATCCTTCAAATGATCTGGCACCCAGTTGGTTTCTCCTTCTTTTTGCTTCTTGGTCTTGATGGGTGCGGAGGAGAACCAACCAGATCTAGATCTCTTCATTATCTTCTGTGGTTGAGGGTGGCTTGATCTGCTTGATGATTCTTTCTTAGATTGAGCAGATGGTGCAGATGGTTGATCTTTTGTAGCAGCCTGCTCAGGTTGAGCTTTATTCTTTCCTTCAGCTCCTTTGACTGCTCCTTTTCCTCCAGACTTTCCCATCTTCCCAGATCCTTCCCCCTTTTTGACATCATCAATATACATGTTGATGAGTGCCTTAAGGGAGGTGATCTCCTCCTTCATTTCCTTCATTTCGTTTTCTAAGTCCAACTTGTATGTGAGCAGGGAGGTAATGTTCATGTTGGATTCATCAATCTTTTTATCCAGAGAAGTCTTGGCATTGGACAGATTGGCAGTGAGGCTCTCTTGTTCTTCTTTGATTATCCCGATCTCATCGAAGTATGAGTCAATCAATGTCTTCGTGGGATAGCGCAGTTCGCTTAGCTTCCTCTCCACAAAATTCTTCCCTTCAGCCTCAAATTTTCTTAATTGTGATCTGGTTTCTATATTTGCAGCTTTGATCACTTTTTCAGATATCCCATCAGTCTGATTTTTTACTATGGCATGAACCATGTCTTTCTCCTTCTTTGCAAACTCTGTAACTATTCTGTACATTTCTTGGACTTTGATTTCCATAGTTGCCAGATTTTGATCGATCTGTTCTTTCCTCTGCTCAGCTGCAGATCGATCATCATCCATTTTCTTGCTTAACCCTTCTAGTTTCAATCTGCAAACTCTCCTCAACTCTAAGTCCACCTGGTTTACATGAGATTTAATGTTGTTGTTGAACTCAGTTAGGATTCTAGTGGCCTGGTCTTGGACTGTTGAGAGCGTCCCATACATGAACTTGTCTACCTTGTGTGAGATAAGGTCATTGACCTGTTCATTGGATAGGGATTGATGCTGAGTCAACAATATATCCTCCAGATTGGTAGTTTCCACAAACTCGTCCATGGTGGCTGCGACAGCAGGGGTGTAGATGTTATCAGTGAGCTTTCCTCCCACCCTCTGTCTAGCGGGTTCTGCTTCCTCTTATGGATAATTACACTTCAATCTGGATTTTTCTCATCTTGGATGGTTCCCCCTCAGCCTATGCAGCTGGTGTGATCTGTTCTGCAGCATCAGCCTGGTGCTGATCTGGTTCTGATTCTGGTATTGCTCCACCCTATTGGTGAGCTTCAACAAGTTCTTCATCTTCATCCTCATCAATACTTTTAAAGAACTCCAGCATCCCTGCTTTATCATATATCGATCTGAGATCGATCTTTAGCTCTTTGTCTCATATTTTGCCATGGCCAGGATGTCTGGAAGATATGTGTCTCTCAAATCAGCAATGGAAGAGGCAGTAAAGATGTTGAGAAGAGTAGCTTCTTCTGCCTTGAGAGTGTCGATTGATCTTGTCTTGAGTAAGGCGTCAAGGACATAAAATTCCTTGTCCTTAATGAGCAGAAGGAATTTCAGGCGTTTGGCAGCTTCGTAACTCTTAGGAGTTAACTGGATTCCAGGAAATGACTTAAGAATTGAGTGATCTGCTTCAGCTTCTAGCAGCTTCACAACTGTTTCTGCCTTTTTCTTCTCCTCATCCTCATCAGAGGATTCATCTTCACCTTCTTCACCCTCATCAATCTACTTTAAAGGTTCAGCAGATGATGGACTGGCTGTGTGAGCAGGTGAGAAGTCCTTTTCTTGACTTGGGTTGAATGATGAGAGTGGTACGACTTGCTCTGGCTGTCCTCCAATCAGAATGTCATCCACATCCTCAACCTCAACCTCCTATTGAGGAATAGGGATATCCGAAATGACAGCTTCTTGAACCTGGACCTCCTCAATCGGTTCAGAAAGTTTCTGTAGGCGCCTTCTCTTCGGTTTGGGCTGTTGAGCTGCTGTGGAAGCGTCAGTGTCCACTGAGCTGGCTCTCCTTGTTACTCTCTTGGAAGGGGTCCTTTCTACTTGTTTTTCTTTTGTAACTTTTGTTTTGGTTGATTTTTCTGCAGGGGCAGATGGGGGAATCTAGATTGGATTCGAGCTTCCCATCTTCAACAGGGCATTCACATGTACGGGATCTGTGATTTTGGCTATCAGATTTGTAGTGATTCCCATGGACATTTGGAGCTGGTGTTGGTCCTTTGGGAATCGTAGTTTGTCGTTGAATTCAATCACGTTGTCCTATTTGTGTTGTTGGAAGAAGGTTTCCAGCATGTAGCTGATCTTGGTGGAGTGTCGCAGGCTACTTCTCCTTACTTCAATGCCTGGACTCGCTCCTTTCATAAATGTGATCATCTTGGCCTCCTTTGCCAAGAGATCAAAGAGAATTCTGCTCCAATTCACTGGCAGATTCAGCACAACAACATCTAGTATTTTGAACTTTTCGGGAGTGACTTGATCGTATGATCCGTTGTGATTCATGAAGATTCTCTGAATGAATTCGAATAGAATCTTGAATTCTGGCGCAAGTAGTCCTCTGTTGAACATTCTGTTTGTGTAATGGATAGGCACTACCATCACCATTTCGATTGCTTCTTGTAGTTGTTCGTCCGTGATATCTCCAAGGCTATGACCTTCATCTTTCAATTTGTAGACTTCATCTATGATGTTCAGCACGTTATATGTTGTATTGTTGATGGTGCTGCCCTTGCTGACTCGGATAGTGGCTTCGTTCCCACCTTTCTCTCCTTGCCACGAGAGATAGAAAGCAGCTACTTCTTTGGGCAAGAAATGGAGAGGGTGTGTGGTAATGATATTGTGAAATCCTACAGCAAAGTCAAAACATTATGGATGAGCACTATCCTTCCATCAATGAAGTATGAGTGCTCAGTAGCAGTTTACAGAATATTGAGTTTCATAGTTAAAAAGTTGTCCTTGAATGCATTTTTATGGACAAATTTGAATTTTCAAGTCATAGCAGTTCACATAAGATAGATAAGAAGGATATAAAGCCTTTAAATATACATAACTAACAGAAACCTTTGCAGTGCTTAACAAGGGCGAAGGCCTTGTCGAGTTTGTGAAAGCCATGGGTGTCAAGAACCGCGTATAGGTCTTGAGTAATGTATTTGTTCAGAAACTTGACTTGGTCGAGAAACAAGGTTGATTTGGGAGCAATTTGTAAAAGATAGATTGTTGAAAGGTTTGAGTGATTTTAGAAAAGACGAAAGGGAAAAAAAAACTAACCAAATATGTCACGCCCCAATCCCAAGGGATTTTAGATAGATTGTTGAAAGGTTTGCAGAAGAAGTGAAGTGTAGGTGAAAGTTGAATCGCCTAACCAAATATGTCACGCCCCGATCCCAAGGGACGGTGCACGCGCCAGAGCGTGACTGTGGGGAAAAGAAAAGAAGCGGGGAAGAAAGGGGGGACATGGAACATAAATCATGGTGTAGAAATTGTCCTTGAAAAATGGATAGTAACTCGTTTATAACTAGGACTAATCTGAATGGTGGAAGAGAAACAAATAAACCCACCAGTAGATATAGTCAACAATGATGTCATGATCAATGAACAATCAAATGCAAAGAGATGCAATGCAAGACGAGGTTGGAGATAATACAGCTTGGTACATGGGAACGGTAATCCTGAATCCCAAGCGGCCGAATCATCCAATATGAAAGACGGGATTGGAGATAATACAGCTTGTCTCGTAGGAACGGTACTCCAGAATCCTCAAGAGGCCGAATCGTCCAATAAGAACCATCGATCAAAGGCGGAGGTTAGTGAGCCTAGCTCGCCAAAAGGAATCACTCACCCAGCTCACCAAGTGTGGTTGGTGCTACACGACAACATCACAAGGGGCCGAGGAGTTGAGCATCTAAGAGGGGCCGACTACTTCTAAGCTCTCCTATGAACATGAATGCATGTAATAGACAATAGTAATTCTCGTGAAAGAACAATGAATCATTTATTGTCATGAAGCTAATAGCATGAAGAATCAGAGACTGGAAAAGAACATGAGCTTGGCAGCGGAATACATAACATGACAGTTTGCAACAACCCTTGCCTTAGCCTCGCACGACACCACCAGCCGCTCAATCTGCAAAACAATTTGAAAACATTTTGCAGGGCTGCCTACTAATGTACTCCGTGGGTTATGTCATTTAAAAACCTTTTTGCGAAATCATTTTCTGAAAACAAATATCCATGCTTGCACAGTATCACATAGAAAGTTTTAAAACAGAAATGTCATTCTATGCATACCAAAACTGTTGATATCTCATTTTCCTTGGCTCAATATTGGCATTAGATACCCTTCTATGAACATATGGGGACAGCCCATAGAGGTCCATCATTTATGTCCTTCATCAGTAGGGAACTTTTACCCAAACTGACTTCACTCGAGAATATATGGGGACAGCCCACATAAACCCACGTGTACACTAACCATGTGTCAGTGCGCTAACATAGCACATGATCCGATCGTCATGCTTGAGGGATCACTTATCCAATAAGGAGCAAAACATTTTAACATGGACATCCATTTTGATTTTCATAAACATTAGAGCTTAATTACTCAAAAATACATTTTGGAAAGATATATACACCTACCTGTCAGCGAATACCAATACCGTGTGATAACCGTAAATCAGTCAAACGTCTCGTTCGCAATCGTAAGCACCTGACAATTATACGGAACAACTTTTAGCCTCAAATCCCAAAACGTAATGCGAATAAAGTGAAAATGAGGAACCGATGACTTTCTAAGTCTTCTAAGATCATTTTGGCAATACCCGGGTTTTCAATCAACTTGGCCCAGAAGGCAAAAATACTCAGGGCATTATTCTCTATAGGAACATGTAAAAATATTTTTGAACTATGCAACTTTACCTCAAAGCTTACTTGAGAAGATTCGTAGTCTTTTTCAAATCTATGAAAATTGGACCGATGAAAATTAATGAAATCTCTTTCATAAAATTCTATATTTTTTTCTCTACATGCACTAGAAATTTTATTGAAAAATGATAGATTGTGAATATTTTTCCTTTAGAAAAATATGAAATAATGCAATAAATCATGACATGTCGATCCTAACCGGGATCCAAATCTAAAATTCAATCAGGCAGAGTAAAAGATCTTATGGTCAGAAACTCAAAACCTTAAGGGACCTTAGCCGTCAGATAGACCGATAGTCACAAAGGGGAAAATGAATAAAGAAGAGAACGGAGGAGAAAGAATGAAGATAACGGTATCGGAACAATGGCGGCGGAGACTCGACGGCGGCTGAGCCACTTTTGTCAAGCTCCATGTCAACCTTCGACCTTACCCTGACGTACCTTAACTTCGATCGATCTTTGATTCTCAAACCCGCAGAACCTCGATACTCCAAAATAATAGAAAGAAGAAGAAAAAAGAAGAAGAAAGAAGGGGAGAAGAAACAGAAGGGAGCAAATGAGCTTCTGCTCAAAATGTGCAAAGAAAGCATCACACTCTCCCTTATTTATAACCAAAATTTTGATTTTTTTTATATTATTTTTATTATATAATATTATTATTATATTATTATTAATGCTTAAACCTTAAAATGCCGTAACTTCTAAACACGATCTCCTTTTGGAGCAAACTTAGTGTCAACATCTCCCTTTCTTAATGCTCTACACAATGACTATAATATTAATATGCTTTCGGTAATGCATGGAAAAACTAATTTTTATATGATGTGCTTAAACTTCAAAAATTCGTAGCGGTTACGTACGAACTCATTTTTGAGAAAACTTAGTGCCAATATTTTTCTTTTGAAAAACCCTATGAAATGAGTATAATATTGACATGCTTTTGACTTATTCATGAAAAGATCATTTTTAAAAGAAACGTTTAAAAAGTTTCGCCGGGTGCCAAATTCTCATGGTAGGTCCTAACATGGTATATGTAGGATCAAGAGCTTGCCACTAGACCAAAATCCGGGACTTGTGGTAAGGTACTACTTTATTTTCCTTAACCCATATCTAGCTGCAGGCGCACACAGGTGGCACGCAACTATGCCTTTAATCGAGCGAACGGACAAGACTTGAGCACAACTCGCTTGAAAGGCAGGAGACTGCTAGGATTTCTTCCAACAGTATAATCTCTTCCTAAAATCCTTAATTAGTCGTAGTAAGATATCTAAACTTTCTTAGGAAGATTCGGGGTATTACATCCCTCCTTCCTTATAAAAATTTTGTCCTCGAAATTTCACATAGCTTGAAACTGTAAATCTTGATGTCACGCTTTTACTCCACCTTGACATTTCCCATGTCACTGCTTATTCATGAGCATTCTCCATATTCATGATACTTTTGTCTCGTAATCATATCCCAACGGTTCACACGAAAGTCGTGGAAAATTCTTAACGCCAAAGAGTATGAAGCGTAGATCTTATGAAATAATAAGTATATATAACAAACCAAGGTTATATATAATTATGAATAAACGGTGGTGTCTCACATCTACATGTTTTCTTTCAACATAATCAGTGTGTATCTTCTTGATCTGTACATGTTTTCTTTCAACATGATCCCTTATAAAGTGATGTCTCACATCTACATGTTTGCATCTGGTATGCAAAATAGGATTCTGTGTGATTGCTATAGCACTAGAGCTATCACAGAAAATGGATATCTCCTTAACATCGATATCATAGTCTTTGAGCTGTTGTTTTAACCAGAGTATTTGTGCACAACAGCTTCCAGCTGCCATATATTCAGCCTCTGTAGTTGATGTGGCAACAGATGTCTGCTTCTTTGAGAACCATGAGATAAGTTTATTTCCTAGAAATTGACATGTGCCAGATGTTGACTTTCTGTCTAACTTGCATCCAGCATAATCTGAGTCTGTATGTCCAGTTAGCTCAAAGTTATCTTCACAAGGATACCATAATCCAATGTGAGCTGTTCCCTTAAGATATCTTAATATCTTCTTAGCTGCTTCCATGTGAGACTCTTTGGGGTTTGCTTGATATCTTGCACATACTCCTACTGCAAATGTGATGTCAGGTCGACTGGCCGTTAGGTAGAGTAGTGATCCTATGATCCCTCTGTATTGAGTGATATTTGCTGATTTTCCCTCTGGATCAGGATCAATTTTTCCGTTGGTCTGCATTGGGATTTTAACGGGTTTACTGTCTTTGATTCCAAATTTAGTCAGCAGATCGTGAATATACTTTGCTTGATTAATGAAGATGCCATCTGGTAACTGCTTGACCTGCAAACCTAGAAAGAAGCTCATTTCGCCCATCATGGACATTTGATACTTATTTTTCATAAGTTCAGCAAATTTATCACACAAATAAGTAGATTGGGATCCAAATATGATATCATCTACATAGATCTGTACTAAAAGGATATTCTCTTTGACTTTGATGATGAACAAAGTCTTGTCAACTGATCCTCTTCTGAATCCAGATTCTAGTAGAAATGTAGAAAATGTCCCATACCAAGCTCTAGGGGCTTCTTTTAGACCATAGACTGCTTTTGTCAGTCTGTATACATTTTGATTTGGATCTGCTTCTTCGAATCCAGGTGGCTATTCCACATAAACTTCTTCTTCAAGAATACCATTTAGAAAGGCACTTTTGACATCCATCTGGTATACCTTGAACTTTTTGTGTGCAGCATATGCTAAGAATAGCCTTATTGCTTCTAGTCTGGCTACGGGTGTAAATGTTTCATCAAAATCAATGCCTTCTTGTTGATTATAGCCTTTAGCTACTAATCTGGCTTTGTTTCTGACTACTTCACCATTCTCATCTCGTTTATTTTTGAACACCCATTTTACACCAATCACATCTTGGTGTTTGGGTCTATCCACGAGATACCAGACCTCATTCCTTTTGAACTCATTGAGTTCTTCTTGCATTGTTGTTATCCAATCTGCATCTTGTAGTGCTTTATGAGCATCAGATGGTTCAATGCGAGAGAGATAGCAGCTTAACAATGCACTTTCTCCATGCATTCTTCTGGTTTTCACACGATCTGATGGGTTCCCAACAATCTATTCTGGTGGATGATCTTGTATCCATCTCCTTCTCCTGGTCATCTCTTCCTCAGATATCTCCGGATCAGGTTGATTTGTTGGGTCCTCAAATTCAGTGTGTGCTTGAGATGGATTCTCATCTGTTCTTGCTTCTGGATTTAAATTTTCAGATTGATTATCATTTGCAATGACTATTTCATTGCTTTCAGTTGGTGATCTATTTTCATCCAATGGGTGGAATATTGATCTCTTCAGCAATGGGTGGAATATTGATCTCTTCATCATTGCCTTTTGAGTTCCAGATCAGAATATCTTCTAATAGTATCTCATTCATCTTTCTGGTAGTCATCTGGTTTTCTGTCTGTTTATCATCTGGTGACCTGTACTCAACAATAGACTCATCAAAAAAAACATGAGGTGTTACCTCCACAATATGAGAGTTCTTATTGTAGACTCGATATGCTTTACTGGCATTAGAATATCCTAAGAATATTCCAGAATCAGTTTTGCTATCGAAGGTCTTCAATTGGGATTTCCCATTGTTGTGTATGTAACACAAATGTTGGTCCCGAAAGAGCAAGGTTTGGTGTATATGGGGGGGGGGGGGGAATACACCAAATACAAACTTTTTAGTTTACTTGCTTATTTATTAGAGAGTTCAAGCTTTTCTTTAAATGAGAAATTGCGCGGCAGATGACTAACCAGATTGATCAACAGATCGATATAAGATTAGTCCAAATAGATCTCTCTCAATGTTAACACTTAGACAATAATAAGAGTGATCTTATTACTTTCTAAGTATTGTGTGTGCGGAAACATGGTGGATTTAATGAGTGCTCTTATTAAGAAAACCTTAAGAGTTAATCAGATCGTTAAGCAGATTGATTGAGATGTAGATTATATGATAGTGCAGAAGGTTAGAATAATAAACAACTGAAAGTAAATATGCAGAAATGTAAAGGACACAGTTGTTTAACATGGTTCGGGAAATCCCTACGTCCACGATCTGGTCAAAACTAGACTAGATTATCCACTACTAGGATACTCTGCTTGTTTATACTCATGGAGAATGATTCACAAGTATCAATCAAAGCTAGAGAGGTACTTATGCATGAAATAAGGGTCGTGTCCCTTTACAACAGATTACCTCTACGTTACCACTAGAAATCTACTAGCTAGCAGGGTGATCTTCTTTCTCTCGATAAGACAGACTTGAATCGAGGTGGGGTTGGTGTGATGTAGTATCACAGTTTGAAGCTCTTAGTCTGGTTCAGAGATTGCTTGAAAGTATGTTGTCAATATAGCTAGCGTGCGTTGTTATTTTTCTCCAGACCATGAACTCCAAGTATATATAGGCTTTGAATTTTGAAATTCTAGCCGTTGTTGATTGGCGTGAGATTGATGGTATATCGCCACTCAATGATATCCATCATATCTGTTCTTGTCTTGTAGAAACGTTGACTCAATTTTCTAAGTATGGAAAGTAGATCACTAACGGTTGCTTTCTTTCCTTAAGCCAATCGTAGATTCTCTACCCAAACCCTGTTTGATGGGCTTCAGCTTTGACGTGGAAAGATGGTATGATGTGTAAGGATCATTTCATCTGGTGGTTTGATGACTCTATCGATCTGGTGCTTCGCTGTGATCATCGATCTGGTCAGTGATCTGGTCGCTTTCTGTTACAGCAAATCGATTTCTTCTTGGCGTGAAATTTTGGCCTTCATCCTATACTATTATAGAAATGACTTCTATAGGAATAATTCCTTTACATGTTCAAGTCATCTCCTAATCTGTTCTCTAACAGAATTCACTTTATATATAGTGATCTGCTTACATGTAGAACACTTTAATACTAAAAAGAATTAAGTGTGTTTCGAAAGGTCATCATCAAAACCAAACTACATTAGGGTTCCCAACAATTTCCCCCTTTTTGATGATGTCGAAACCACACTTTACAAATATATCCTAATAACTCATTAAGAGTGATCTGGTTTGATGGCCAGATGATTATGTTTCGTTATTAGGTTAGAACGATTAAAGCAGTTTATATATGTTCTGGACAATAAGAAGTTGTCATCAAATTTAGATTACAGTTCAAGAATAGGAATTACAGATCGTAAAGATATGAGAAATGATTATCTATCTGCTTTTCCTTTTTTCTTCCTGCTGTTTCTTCATTTTAGCTCTTGTTTCATCTAAGAGTAGCTGCACGCTCTCATACACTCCTTCTCTCACCCTTATGTAGTCTGGGTCCTCAGCATCAATTTTGTAGCCTCTGTTTTCTGCAAGCTGGTTTATGAAGGTGAGCAGATAGGTCTTATCTGGTAGCTTGGTGCCAGGAATCTCTGGTCATTCTCTAAATTCTTTTTCTAGTGCAGTGATGGTGACATGAGCTCTGGCTGCTGCTTCTCTTATAGCT
>JAPKLX010001036.1:0-29195 GCA_026898415.1 Leonotis leonurus | reverse complement strand
GGTTAAGTCGTGATGATGAAGTGGAAGGCTCAGCGGTGGGTTTTGTCAATCTTTTGTTGTTTTACTCTCGGTGGTTTATATGTCGTCACACATGTAAATCTAGATATTGATCCAATTTCCGCTGCCAGATTGTTGTTTTAGATCCAAGAACTGTTTAGCTATCCGTCTTGCTTCGAACTATGTAGTTCAGACTTGTAATTGTTCACCGTTATTTCATTCGTGTCGAACCAAGTATTTCAGACTTTGAAATTCTGTTGATGTATTAGGGGTGTTCGTGACACTCAAACTCTATCGAAATCTTCCTCTTTGTTGTACGTTTCATGAATCACCCTCTTATCAATGTTTTCATTTCGTTTGTTTATCCGTATTTCCTTTTAGTCACGTTTTCCTCGATTTTACTTAGAGAAGTGAAATGGGGACGTGACAGATAATATACAAACAACAAAATAACACACATAACTTCAATTCCATAATTTCCTTCTTGCAGGAAATAGAGTCCATACTTTCTTAACGGCGGGAAATAGATTGGAAAACTCCATTCCATATTTTATTACTCACACGAAAGAGTAGAACAATATTTATTAAATTCTAAATTAAATTTTAGAGTTTAGGCTTTAAGGTTATGGTTTAGTGTTCAGATTAGGGTATAGGATTTTTTTATGGTTTAGTTTAGGGTTTTTTTTTTTTTTGTTTTTTTGTTTTTTTAGGGTTTGTGTGTTTATGGTTTCATTATTAGGCTTTAGGGTTTAGGGATTAATTTAGGGTTTTGGATTTAGGGTTTAGTTTTGGATTTAGGTTTTAGGTTTAGTTTTGGGTTATGGTTTAGGGTTTAGGGATTAGTTTGGGGTTTTGGGTTTAGTCTTATGGTTTATGGTTTAGTTTTGGGTTTAGGGTTTAAAGTTTTGTTAAAGATTTAGTTTAGATTTTAGGATTTATTTTTAAGAGTTTATGGGTTTTAGTTTAATGTAAAGCATTTAAGGAGATTAACGAAGAGAGAGAGAGATCTGAGACATAGACTAATGAGAGATATAAGAGAAATAGATAAAAGAGAGAGCGAGAGAGTGTGATTGATTAGAGAAAGATATGTAAGAGAGAGATAGTGTTGAGAGAGAGAGAGAGGTTAGTCCATCTCCAACGTTATTGCATAACTTATTTTGCAATTAAGATTTATCCCCAACATCACTGCAAACGCAACACCAAATATATACCAACTCTGAAGATTGAGAATATACTAAACTTAAAAATAACACACATAACTCTATTTATATACTTTCCTTGACTCGTCTTCAGCTAGCATAGCTTTGCATTGAGCCTTGAGTTTGCGATATCTTTTCGCTCTTAGTTCATCCCTCTAACTTTTGGATTGGTCTGTGCAATCTGTCTTGAGGTGACCTGTTCTGCCTCAACCATAACAAGTATAGTTAGTAGAATTAGCAAATTTATTAGAACTTTTTACCTCAGATTTTCTTTTTGATCGATCTTGATCTCTACTCTTCTGTTAGCGATTTTTCTTGTTATCATTGTAGAACCTTCAATACTTCTTCCTCTATCTGGTCTCCAGTTTCTCCAGTCTCTTTGCAACCATAGCAAATTCTTTTATAATTTTGTAACTTGTGCTTTCTTCCTCTGACAGGTGCAACTGGTCCCTCAACTGGAACTTTGGCTTTGAAAGCTACCTCCTTTTCTTTCTTAGAGTTATTTTCTCCCTTCTTTCTAGATGAGTGATATTGTAATACCCTCAAATCTTAATTAGTGCTTAATTGCTAATTAGAGTTAAAAAGGCTTTGCATCCTTAGGGTAGAAAGTATAAATTTTAAAACTTAAAGTCCTTAGTTGCAATTAAAGAAAGGAATGACTTAAGGATGACATAAGCATGAAGTGAGAGTGTAAATATCTCATGTAGAGATAATCATCAAAAAGCAAATTTCTTCAATTCTCTAGAATAATCTAGAATATGGTGGAGAATTAGAGAATTCTCATATTTAATTAATTCTAAATTAAATTAATTATTATCTATATAAATACCTAAAGGTTACTATTCATGATAGATATCAAACAAAATTATCTCTTCTTCCTTCTTCAAGATTTTCGAAAATCATCTCCTTCACCATACCAAAAAAAATTCTCTTCCCAAGCAAAAATAGTGTGGTTTCAAGCTCCATCAAGTATAAAAATTAGCAAATTAGAGGTAAATGATGCTCTTTCATTATACTTTTAGGTGTTTTATTTTGGTGAAGCATGATTTTAAAGCATGATGATGGAGAGTTTAAATTTGAAGTATTAGTTATTATTTCATGATTAAAGCATGTTTAAGGTGGAAATCATGTAGGAAGAGGAAGAATATGTATAAATAAGATGACATAGATGGAGATATGTCTTTAGGGTTTGAAATTAAATTAAGTTAATACTTGATATGCTATGCTTAAATTAAGTTGATATTCATGTAATTGAGCATGTTTAAACATAAGATTAGAAAGAAATTTGATGAAAAATCTAGGTACTTAATTTATGAAATTTTCGAAAATTAATAAAATAAATAGCTATGAGATTTTGATTTTATTTGTTTAAATTGATATCATATTTGAGCTTATGGGTATGATTAATGACTAGATTAATTTATTTAGAATTTTCCAAGCATTGGAAATGAATTTTTAAAAATTTAGTTAGTTATGGAGTTTCTAAGTTTAAGTACATGTTGATGCTATTTGAACTAAGTAATGATTTATTAGAGTTCATTGAGCTAATTAAGCATAGTTGAATTAAGAAATTAAAAATAGAGTCACTCTTATCTTAAGATTTTAAATCTTCATGGAGAAGGGCATAATTGAAATATATATATAGAGATTATATTTGTTTGGTTTGATGAAGTAGTTAAGATAAAGGATGAATATGGTGGCTAATGTGGATTTATAAGATTGTATTAGCCAAGTACATAAGAGTTAGAAATTGTTAGTTTAGTAGATAAAGAAGTGAAGTAATGACATAGATAAGATAAGTAATGAATGAGATGTTAGAATAGAAGGATGTAATAGCCGAAGAAATTACAGTTATACAAATTTATAATTAAGAAAAATATAAGAAGAAGAATGAGATTATGAAATTATGATTTCATAGAAAAGAGAAATATTTCTTATCTTTAAATGTTTTAATTAATGTAAGGTTCAACTGAGAAAGAGATAGAAGCAAAGAAAGAAAGAGACGAAGCCTCAGGATAAATAGATCAATCTATCCAGGTGGGCTTTCTAACCAAAGAAATGCACGTGCTAAAGAATTATTTATGCTTTGAGATGTTTATTATGTTTATAGATGTTGACTTACCTATTTTTGAGCATGTTGCATGTACCTATCTATGACAGAATTACGATATCGGCCCTATGCCGGACAAGTTGCCGGTAAGGGTTTGTGTGCACATTAGACCGTGAGCCGGTGAGCGTACTGGCCGGTCAGAGTGTTTGAGAGGGAGGCCTACCTCTCAACACTAGAAAGTAGATATGGTATCACAGATTTAAGATATATGTCTGCAGACACATTTGATGCATGTTCAGTTTTTATTATTTTCAGAAAGAAAAGATATATGTTTTAAGAAGCGTATGCAGGTTATTTTTCTTGAAAACCCTGTATATGCTAAAGTTGGCAAGTCAATCATATAGCTCTAAGAGCAAGTTTTAAATGTTTTGGCATGTGTCCACTGAGTGCTTTATGTACTCACGCCCTGCATGTGTTTTTAAACATGCAGGTTGAGCTGGGAGATGGTGGATGAGCTGAACACTGGAGTCTATCTTTAGACATGTAAATATTGAGTGAGATTATGATTGTCTTGTTAAACTTTGTTAGATATATTTTGTAAGCCTCGAGTTATATGTCGTCATACATATAGCTCAACTACTTTTTCCGTTGCGAAACTCAGTTCCTTGTTGTTAACTTGAATGTTTGGTACCATTATGCTTGGTTAGCCTTTGATATCCATGTTGGTATTTTCCTTTGTGAATCATCATGTTCGACCCTTTTCTCTTGGTTGTTTGAGTTTTACCTTTGATAGATTGAAGTCCGAGTTAATATATTGCGCAAGTTTTGTTTCCGGTAGAAACAGGGCAGCAGGTTGAAACCCCTTTTCTGGGCGTCTCATTTGTCTGAATTCATGAAAAATGGGTACCATTTTATAGATCTTTTCAATACCTTTCTAATGGTTCTTTTGGATCTTAATTCGGAGTCCGAATGAGTAAGTTATGACCCTTTGAAGTTGAAGTATCGAATCTGCCCTGAATTTCTGCGAAAACTTTGATTCAGTTTATCCCTGAGATTCATTTTCATTTTCAAGATTTTCTTAAGTTGTCCGAGTCATAGTCTAATTACTTAACTAAGAAAGGGTTAAGAAATTGGGCTGTGACAGATATGATCCATGAATTCTCTTCATATCATACTCATGACCAGCTAGATGATCAAATAAGGCTTTGGTGGTGAGAATGTTGAAGTCGGCTCTTAGTGGTTGCATGGCTGCGTAGATTTCCCAACTAGGTGGCAGTGCTCTGATGACTTTGAGATTCTTCTCTCTTTGAATATATTTATCATTTTTGAAGGCAGATATTTCCAGTAAGATTTCAGTAAACCTGGTCTTCATTTGATCAATGGATTCTCTAGGTCGCATCTTGAATTCATCAAATTTGTTGTATGCCATCGAAAGTTTGTTTTTGATCATTGCTTCTGACCCAAGACTGAGTTCTCGCAGTGCTTCCCACATTTCTTTGACAGTATCCAAATCTTGAATTTTCACCAAATGAACTCCTTTGACTGTGCTGGAAATGATTCCTTTTGCGAAATCATCTAAGTTAGCTTCATGTCTTTCTTCAGAAGTGTACTTTCTTGGATCTTTGAGTATATGCTCTGTTAGTACTCGAGTCTTTTCTTCATATATACCTAGTGGACCTTCTTCTATCACTTTGCACATCAATCAATGATGAGCTTTCAGATAAGTTTTGATTATGAAACTCCATTCTTTGTATCCTTGGATAGAGAACTCATCGCAAGCCCTAATAACAGAAAATTTCATAGTAACAAATAATATGCTCGTGAATTTTTAAGCTATCCTAGATCTATTCAAGTTGACCACGCTGCTGTTAACCCTTGTGAAACAGATACAATGGTCGGTTGAACCACTACTCTGATACCACTTGTTGGTCCCGAAAGAACAAGGTTTAGTGTGTGTGTGTGGGGGGGGGGGGGAATACACCAAATACAAAAACTATAGAGAAATTGCTTGAGATGACACACCAGGTTCACTAACTAGGTTCTCTCTCGTGAGTTACGTAGGTAAAAAAAAAAGGAGTGGTCTTGTATCTTAAGTTGTGTAGTGTGCGGAATATGGTGGACCTAGTCTGTTGCTCTTATATGAAAACCTTTGTAAACACCCGAATATATTAAGAGTTGATTAAAGCAATGCAAGTTTGTATGCGAGTGAAGGGTTAGTGAATAAAACAATTGAAAGATAAATGTGTCAAGTAAAGAACACTGTTGTTTTTACGTGGTTTGGGAAACCCCCTACGTCCAAGGTCCAATCAAACTAGATTGGATATCCACTATTAGGATAACTCTCTTCTTTAAACTCGCTGAGAACGAGCCACAAGTTCTAATCAAAACTAGATAGAAACTTGTGAAGTTCTATTATGGAATGCTTAAATATAACAATTTTATTTATTCTTAAGTAAGAACAATATGAACATCATGTATACATAGTTCCAAGTTTCCTACATATCTCCAAATAAGTTCTATTTCTAAACATGCAATTAACAAATATTATCACAGCATAAACATGATTCATGAATAGATTCATAGCAAGAACTTTCATAAACATTAAGAGATTAGTATGAACACAAGTACACGAAAAAAATCTAGAAATCAAATACAGTAAGTAAGATAAACACAAAGCATACAAATAATCAATCTCTTGCATAGATATTGTCACGCCCCGATCCCGAGGGACGGCTCACGCACCAGAGCATGACTGGGGGGAAAGAAAAGAAGCGGGGAAGAAAGGGGGACATGGAACGTAATCATAGTGTAGAAATTGTCCTTGAAAAATGGACAGTAACTCGTTTATAACTAGGATTAATTCGAATGGGGGAAGAAAAAAAAATAAACCCACCAGTAGATATAGTCAACAATGATGTCATGATCAATGAACAATCGAATGCAAAGAGATGCAATGCAAGACGTGGTTGGAGATTATAGCTCGTTACATGGGAGCGGTAATCCAGAATCCCAAGCGGCCAAATCATTCCAATAGGAGCCGTCAATAAAGGGCGGAGGTTAGTGAGCCTAGCTCACCAAAGTGCTGTTGGTGCTACACAACATCACAAGGGGTCGAAGAGTAGAGTGTCCAAGAGGGGCCGACTATTTCTAAGCTCTTCTATGAACATGAATGCATGTAATAGACAATAGTAATTCTCGTAAAGAAACAATGGATCATTTTATTTTCATAAAGCCAATAGCATGAAGAATCAGAGACTGGAAAAAGAACATGAACTTGGCAACGGAATACATAACGTGACAGTTTGCAACAACTCTTTCCTTATCCTCGCACGACACAACCAACCGCTCAATCTGCAAAACAATTTGAAAACATTTTGCAGGGCTGAGTACTAATGTACCCCGTGGGTTATGCCATTTAAAAACCTTTTTGCGAAATCATTTTCTGAAAAGAATATCCATGCTTGCACAGTATCGCATAGAAAGTTTTAAAACAGAAAGTCATTCTATGCATACCAAAATCATTGAGATCTCATTTTCCTTGGCTCAATATTGGCATTAGATACCCTTCTATGAACATATGGGGACAGCCCATAGAGGTCCATCATTTATGTCCTTTATCAGTAGGGAACTTTTACCCAAACTGATTTCACTCGAGAATATATGGGGACAACCCACATAAACCCACGTATACACTAACCATGTGCCAGTGCGCTAACATAGCATATGATACGATCGTCATACTTGAGGGATCACTTATCCAATAAGGAACAAAACATTTTAACATGAACATCCATTATGATTTTCATAAATATCAGAGCTTAATAACTTAAAATACATTTGAAAACATATATACACCCACCTGTCAGCAAATACCAATACCGTGTGATAACCGTAAATCAATCAAACGTCTCATTCGCAATCGTAAGCACTTGACAATTATACGGAATAACTTTTGACGTCAAATCCCAAAACATAACGCGAATAAAGTGAAAATGAGGAATCTAGGGTTTTCTCGGTCTTCTAAGGTCATTTTGGCAATACCCGAGTTTTCAAATCAACTTGGCCCAGAAGGCAAAAATACTCAGGACATTATTCCCTATAGGAATATGTAAAAACATTCTTAAAACATGCAACTTTACTTCGAAACTTACTCGAGAAGATTCGTAGTCTTTTTCAGATCTATGAAAATTGGACCGATGAAAATAAATGAAATCTCTTTCATAAAATTCTCTATTTTTTTCTCTACATGCACTATAAATTTTATTGAATGATGATAGACCGTGAATATTTTTCCTTTAGAAAAACATGAAAATAATACAATAAATCATGGCATGTCAATCCTAATCGGGATCCAAATCTAAAATTAAATCCGACAGAGTAACGGATCTTATGGTCAGAAAGTCAAAATCTTAAGGGATCTTAGCCGTCTGATATACCGATAGTCACGAAGGGCAAAATGAATGAAGAATAGAACGAGAGGAAAATGCATGAAGATAATGGTATCAGAACGACGGCAGCTGAGCCACCTTTGTCAAGCTCCATGCCTACCTTCGACCTTGTCCTGACGTACCTTAACTTAAATCGATCTTTGATTTTCAAACTCGCAGAACCTTGATACCCCAAAATGACAAAATGAGGAAGATAGAAGAAGTGAGAAGAAGCAGAAGTGTTTGTCCTCAAATGAGCAAGGAAAGCATCGGCCCCTCCCCATATTTATACTAAAATTTTCATTATTTTAATATTATAATTATTATATTATATTATTATTATATTATTATTAATGTTTAAACCTTAAAACGTCGTAACTTCTGCATACGATCTTCTTTTCGAGCAAATTCAAAGTTAACATTTCCCTTTCTTAATACTCTACACAATGACTATAATATTGATATACTTTCGGTCATGCATGAAAAACTAATTTTTTATACGACGTGCTTAAACTTCAAAAATTCATAGCGGTTACGTACGAACTCATTTTTGAGAAAACTTAGTGCCAATATTTTTCTTTTGAAAAACCCTACAAAATGAGTATAATATTGACATGCTTTTGACTTATGCATGAAAAGTTCAATTTTTAAAGAAACATTTAAAAAGTTTCGCCGGGTGCCAAATTCTCATGGTAGGTCCTAACATGGTATAGTCTCTTCCTAAAATCCTTAATTAGTCGCAGTAAGATATCTCAATCGTATGAGGAAAATTCGGAGTATTACATCCCTGCCTCCTTATAAAAATTTCGTCCTCAAAATTTCAGGCAGCTTGAAACCGTAAATCTTGATATTATTTCATCTCAACGTCACTTAATGAATCACTCCTTTTTCAAAGCATTACTATTCTTGAGTGTAGGTTCGATGATTCATGCCATGTCGGATGAGCAAGATATGCGGAAGATGGGGGGGCTTGCCTCCTCGTTCCCTTTTACCTATGCCATGATGCTCATGGATAGCCTATCCCTAATTGGATTTCCTTTTCTAACTGGATTTTATTCCAAAGACATGATCTTAGAGCTCTCTTACACTAAGTATACCATCAGTGGGAACTTTTCTTTCTGGTTGGGAAATGTCTCTGTCCTTTTCACTTCTTATTACTCTTTTCGTTCACTTTTTCTAACATTTCTAGTAGCAACTAATTCATTCGGGCGAGACATTTTACGATGTCATTGCGCCCATTCCTTTAATCGTATTCCAGCAGTTGACACGAAAGTCGTGGAAAATTCGTAACGCCAAAGAGTATGAAGCGTAGATCTTATGAAATAATAAGTATATATAACAAAACAAGGTTATATATAAATATGAATAAACGGTGCCTCAGAAGAGGACTTTTTATTTATATATGAAAGACGGTGCCTCCAAGGACTTTTATATATATCTATAGAACTTTGAAAGAATCGGACCCATTTCGGGAAAACAGAATATTTCTCATCTATCGTTCTTATTAACTACTATATTTCACCTCATAATTAGAAGGATCGTTGGTTCATCTCCTGATTTGGCCTCGTCAGTATTCTAGTATCGATCACTAAACGTTCTCTTAGAGATTGAATCTGTTACCTTTTGTACGTTTTCTCCTTTTTGAGATGTACCGTTCATTTCACGTTTTTGCATGAACCATTTGCCACATATTCATTTCACTCATAACAAAGCAAGTGTAAAAACTCACTCAAATCGCATGTATAAAGACATTTAGTATATCATAAATCATGTAACATTCATCATATAACATTCCCTTTGCATGTCCATTTCATTTTTCCTTTTTCATTTCCATATCCCTTCACATTTCCTTTTTCTTTTCTTGGTCGTAATGGGTCCATGATTCCCAATATGACAAAACATTGTGTTTCCATAAAAATCCATTCACATTTTCCTCCAAATCATCAAAATAATATTTTCAAAATCACATTTTCATGCGATATACACATTTCAAAATATTTTCATGAAACCAAAATCCCTGCACATTTTAAACACATTTTTGAAAAAAATAAAATAAAGTACCTTTTCATTTTTGTTGCAGGTGGCGTGACTGCAAGCTAAGGGTTGTTGTACCTGTTGGAGTTTAGAAGAACAAGTTCTAAACACTCAATTTAAATAAAGTGGGCACGGTCCAGAGAAAAGAACTACTCTGATACCACTTTGTCACGCCCCGATCCCGAGGGACGGCGCACGCGCCAGAGCGTGACTAGGGGAAAGAAAAGAAGCGGGGAAGAAAGGGGGACATGGAACGTAATCATGGTGTAGAAATTGTCCTTGAAAAATGGATAGTAACTCCTTTATAACTAGGATTAATTCGAACTGGGGAAGAGAAACAAATAAATCCACCAGTAGATATAGTCAACAATGATGTCATGATCAATGAACAATCGAATGCAAAGAGATGCAATGCAAGACGGGGTTGGAGATTATAGCTCGTTACATGGGAGCGGTAATCCAGAATCCCAAGTGGGGAGGTTAGTGAGCCTAGCTCACCAAAAGGAGTCACTCACCAAACTCGCCAAAGTGCTGTCGGTGCTACACAACATCACAAGGGGTCGAGGAGTAGAGCGTCCAAGAGGGGCCGACTATTTCTAAGCTCTTCTATGAACATGAATGCATGTAATAGACAATAGTAATTCTCGTGAAGAAACAATGGATCATTTTATTTTCATAAAGCCAATAGCATAAAGAATCAGAGATTGGAAAAAGAACATGAACTTGGCAACGGAATACATAACGTGACAGTTTGTAACAACCCTTTCCTTAGCCTCGCACGACACCATCAACCGCTCAATCTGCAAAACAATTTGAAAACATTTTGCAGGGCTGAGTACTAATGTACCCCGTGGGTTATGCCATTTAAAAACATTTTTGCGAAATCATTTTCTTAAAAGAATATCCATGCTTGCACAGTATCGCATAGAAAGTTTTAAAACAAAAAGTCATTCTATGCATACCAAAATCATTGAGATCTCATTTTCCTTGGCTCAATATTGGCATTAGATACCCTTCTATAAACAAATGGGGACAGCCCATGGAGGTCCATCATTTATGTCCTTTAACAGTAGGGAACTTTTACCCAAACTGACTTCACTCGAGAATATATGGGAACAGCCCACATAAACCTACGTGTACACTAACCATGTGCCAGTGCGCTAACATAGCACATGATCCGATCGGCATGCTTGAGGGATCACTTATCCAATAAGGAGCAAAACATTTTAACATGAACATCCATTATGATTTTCATAAATATCAGAGCTTAATAACTCAAAATACATTTGAAAATATATATACACCCACCTGTCAGCAAATACCAATACCGTGTGATAACCGTAAATCAGTCAAACGTCTCTTTCGCAATCGTAAGCACTTGACAATTATACGGAACAACTTTTGACCTCAAATCCCAAAATGTAACGCGAATAAATTGAAAACGAGGAATCTAGGGTTTTCTCGGTCTTCTAAGGTCATTTTGGCAATACCCGGGTTTTCAAATCAACTTGGCCCAGAAGGCAAAAATACTCAGGACATTATTCCCTATAGGAATATGTAAAAACATTCTTAAAACATGCAACTTTACTTCAAAGCTTACTCGAGAAGATTCGTAGTCTTTTTCAGATCTATGAAAATTGGACTGATGAAAATAAATGAAATCTCTTTCATAAAATTCTCTATTTTTTTCTCTACATGCACTATAAATTTTATTGAATGATGATAGACCGTGAATATTTTTCTTTAGAAAAACATGAAAATAATACAATAAATCATGGCATGTCAATCCTAATCGGGATCCTAATCTAAAATTAAATCCGGCAGAGTAACAGATCTTATGGTCAGAAAGTCAAAATCTTAAGGGACCTTAGCCGTCTGATAGACCGATAGTCACGAAGGGCAAAATGAATGAAGCCTAGAACGAGAGGAAAAAGCATGAAGATAATGGTATCAGGACGACGGCGGCTGAGCCACCTTTGTCAAGCTCCATGCCTACCTTCGACCTTATCCTGACGTACCTTAACTTAAATCGATCTTTGATTTTCAAACTCGCAGAACCTCGATACCCCAAAATGACAAAATGAGGAGGATAGAAGAAGTGAGAAGAAGCAGAAGTGCTTCTCCTCAAATGAGCGAGGAAAGCATCGGCCCCTCCCCATATTTATACTAAAATTTTCATTATTTTAATATTATAATTATTATATTATATTATTATTAATGCTTAAACCTTAAAACGTCGTAACTTCTGCATACGATCTTCTTTTCGAGCAAATTCAAAGTTAACATTTCCCTTTCTTAATAATCTACACAATGACTATAATATTGATATACTTTTTGTTATGCATGAAAAACTAATTTTTTATAAGACGTGCTTAAACTTCAAAAATACGTAGCGGTTACGTACGAACTCTGAGAAAACTTAGTGCCAATATTTTTCTTTTGAAAAACCCTACAAAATGAGTATAATATTGACATGCTTTTGACTTATGCATGAAAAGTTCAATTTTTAAAGAAACGTTTAAAAAGTTTCGCCGGGTGCCAAATTCTCATGGTAGGTCCTGACATGGTATAGTCTCTTCCTAAAATCATTAATTAGTTGCAGTAAGATATCTAAATCGTATTAGCGAAATTTGGGGTATTATAGATATCATATAAACGCATATAAGCATAAATCAAAATGAACCTCTACATCGTTTGATAATAGCATAAATTTCCTAAAGCTTTTTGAAGTCATGTGTGTTGAAAACAATGAACCTCTGTGAATTTCATTACAGATTCTGCATTTTTCGAAAATAGTTTGAAGAGTTTGAAAAGGTTTGCAGAGAATATGTGAAGGCTGAAGAACTTAATCGCTAATGTGAAATGAAGAAGAAAGTGAACAGTTAATCTTCGAAACACACACATATATATATAGATAGTTAATGAACGGCCACGATTAAGAATAAAAGATTAAGGGTTGAGATGAAGTCTCCCTTTTTAGTTTTTCCGCTTTGATTCCTCCTTTTTCCCGCTTCTACAATGCGTCTTGTACACTTACCCTAGATGTAGGGTTAGATAGAGGCCCGTGCAAGTCGTCCTTCGCCTCTACAACTTCTATTCCTATATTAGGTAATCATTCTCTTCGATTACACTTTCCAAGACCTGCAGAAATCATTACATAGTATGTAATCTATACCAAATATGTCAGTAAATAGCGTATAGAATAAGATTTAGGCAGTAAATAAAATCAGAAACCGATACAAATTTCTGAGTTCCCCCTTAATTAAGAAATATATATGAAAAAATAATTTTCACGTGGCGTGACTGATTTATTCCTTCACAGTGATTTGATGACTTATCAAGCGATCTGCTTTTCCTGTGATCTGGTATTTTGAAGTGATCTGTACTCTTTATTTCTAATACTGCTTTCTGTCAATCCATACTAGTAAGGTGATCTGCATCAGTGATCTGCTAGTGATCTTCATCCAGTGATCTGCTAGTGATTAGTATCCAGTGATCTGCATCTAGCAATGTACTTCTTTCATCCAAGCTTAGCAATCCTAGCTTTCCACATAGCATCTTAAACCTTTCTTCAGGTAATGCCTTTGTTAAGATGTCAGCTCGCTGTACTTCAGTGTGTATCTTCTCGATCTGAACATTCTTCCTCTCCACGTGATCTCTTATGAAGTGGTGTCTCACATCCACATGTTTACACCTCGTACGTAAGACTGGATTCTATGTGATCGCAATAGCACTCGAGCTATCACAGAATATATGAATTTCATTTACATAGATCTCATAATCCTTGAGTTGCTGCTTGAGCCATAGTGTCTGGGCACAACAGCTTCCAACGGCCATGTACTCAGCTTCAATAGTTGATGTAGCCATGGAGGTTTGCTTCTTTGAAAACCATGAGATCAAGTTGTTTCCAAGAAACTGATATGTTCCCGACGTAGAGGTACAATCTAGCTTACATCATGCATAATCAGAATTTGAATAACCAGTTAACTCAAAATTATCATCTCATGGATACAATAAACTTATGTGAGTTGTTCCTTTGAGATAGCGTAAAATCTTCTTGGTTGCTTCCATGCGAGATTCTTTGGGGTTGGCCTATTATCTAGCACAAACTACAACTGCAAAAGTAATCAGGTCGACTAGCAGTTAGATATAAAAGTGAACCAATGATACCCCTGTATTGAGTTATGTTTGCTGGTTTGCCCTCTGGATCTTGATTAATCTTTCCATTAGTCTGCATCGGGATCTTGACAGGTTTGCTATCCTTTACCCCAAACTTGGTGATCAAGTCTTGTACATACTTCAATTTATTTATGAATATTCCATTAGGTAGCTACTTGACTTGTAATCCTAAAAAGAAATTCATCTCGCCCATCATGGACATTTGATACTTATTTTTCATCAGGTCAGCGAATTTATCACATAAATATCCAGATTGATATCCAAAGATAATATCATCTACGTAAATTTGTACTAAAAGGATATGCTCCTTCACTTTGATGATGAAAAGTGTTTTGTCAACTGAGCCTCATCGAAAGCCTGACTCCAATAGAAAGGTTGACAATGTGTCCTACCAAGCTCTTGGAACTTGCTTCAACCTATAAACTATTTTTGTCAATTTGTAGACTTTTTGTTCTAGATCTCCCTCTTCAAATCCAGGTCGCTGCTCTACATAAACTTCTTCTTCCAAAATGCCATTTAGGAATGCACTCTTAACATCCATCTGGTATACTTTGAACCTTTTGTAAGCTGCATATACCAAGAATAATCTGATGGCTTCCAATCTGGCAACTGGGATCAAAGTTTCATCAAAATCTGTTGACTGTATCATTGGCAACTAATCTGGCTTTGTTTCTCACTACTTCGCAGTTCTCATCTTTCTTTTTCTTGCACACACATTTAACACCTATTACTCCTTGGTGTTTAGGTCGATCTACGAGATACCACACTTGATTTCTCTTGAACTCGTTGAGCTCCTTTTGCATAGAAACTGTTGGGAAATGGACTCCAGCACCTCCCGAAGGGTGGGTCCTCCGTGTATCGTACCTGAGGGATCTTATGGGAGTGCGGCCTGCCTCAGTCAAAAGGGTTTGCACTACCATTGATGTTGAGAGGTTAAAAGAATTGATTAGTACTACTCATACCAACATGATGCATCATTGTTTCAGGTGACCCCTTAGTAGAGGTTAAGCGTGCTTAGCTTGGAGCAATACTATGATGGGTGACCTACTGGGAAGTGTCATGTATCAGCCTGTCAGTGAGGACAAAGTAGGCTGGAAAAGAAAGTGTTGGTGTGTGGGGTCAGTACGTCAATTCTAAAGGGCGCTCCTGATCCAACAATTGGTATTCGAGCCGGGGCTTCGGATGTGAAGAATCGAATCCGGCGGAGCCATCCCTAGGCAGGGAGTGCCTGATGGGAGGGGTTTTTGAGCACAACAACTCTAGGGATTATGACGATTCACGGCCGTAATCCGAGGTGCAAGATTGACGGTCCTCTGGGTGTCATAGGTAGCCCCGGCCCCAGGTTCAAAGGAGTGCCAACATATGCTCTCAAGGTCCGATACATCTTCCAGAGTACCGGGATGGTGCTGAGGGGGGGATTATTGGGAAGTGGACTCCAGCACCTCCCGGAGGGTGGGTCCTCCATGTATTGTACCAAAGAGAGCTTATGGGAGTGCGGCCTACCTCAGTCGAAAAGGGCCTGCGCTACCATTGTTGATGAGAGGTTAAATGAATTGATTAGTACTACTCATACGAACATGGTGCATCATCTTTTCAGGTGACCCCTAAGTAGAAACTCTAAGGTTAAGCATGCTTGGTTTGGAGCAATACTATGATGGGTGACCAACTAGAAAGTGTCATGGGTCAGCCTGTCAGTGAGTACAAAGCAGGCTGGGAAAGAAAGTGTTGGTGTGTGGGGCCAGTACGTCAATTCTGATGGGCTCTCTCGATCCAACAACAATTATCCAATCTGCATCTTGTAGTGCTTCAAATATATCAGTTGGCTCAACGTGAGATAGGTAGCAACTTAGTAGTGTGCTCTCTCCATGCATCCTTCTGGTCTTCATACGATCTATGAGGTTCCCAACAATCTTTTTTGGTGGATGATCTTGAATCCACATTCTCCGCCTAGACATCTCTTCTTTTGATATCTCAAGTTCAGGTTCTTCTGTTGGTTCCTCAAACACTGGGTGTGCTGGTGAAGTTGTTTAGAATGGATTCTCCATGTCAATTTTCAAGTTGATATCCAAACTGTTGTTGATCTCATTTGATTCATCAGGTTGACTTTGAGCAGGTTCACTATTTTCAGGTTGGACTGAACTGTTTTGATCAGGTTCAACGTGAGTTGTTCCCCCTTGTTGTGTGATGGTCTCAGCTGTAGGTTGAATATAAATCTCTTCATCTTCTGGTGGATTCCAGATAAGAAAGTCTTCTAGTAATATACTTCTTGAGCTTCTAGTAGTCATCTGATTGTGAACCTATTCTTCACTTGTTTCCCTGTATTCAAGAATGGATTCATCAAAAATAATATAAGGTCTTACTTCCACATTATGAGTCTTTCTATTGTAAACCCTATAAGCTTTGCTAACATTAGAATATCCTACAAATACTCCAGGGTCAGCTTTGCTATCAAAGGTTTTCAATTGGGATTTTCCATTATTATGAATGTAACACGTACAACCAAAAGCACAAAAATACTTAATCTTTGGTTTTTGGTTATTCCAGATCTCATATGGAGTCTTTCCATGTCTCAGAGTGATAACCGATATTTTCTGAGTGTAACACGTTTTGTTGACTGCCTCTGCCCAAAACTTCTTTGTCAAGTTAGTCGCGTTTAGCATTGTTCATGTTGCTTCCTTCAACGATTTGATGTGTAATGGCCATCTGGTGGGAATATTCTTCAATCTTCTGATTAAGAAACTTAGTACCACGATCTGTTCTGATAGATATGATGGTACCCTTTTGTCGAGTGCTCTTGTTGAAGAAATTTGGTAGCTTCTCCAACGTTTCCTTTTTCTTAAACAAGAAGATAACCCAAGTGAATCTGGAATAATCATCAATAATAACTAAATTATACTTTCTACTGTTAATACTTAATGGCGTTATTGGACCAAATATGTCTAGATGTAGAAGTTCAATTATTCTGTTTGATGAGTGAGCTGCTTTGCTGGGGAAAGATGAGTTGGTCTACTTTCCACTTGGCAATCTTCTCAAATATGATCTTTATCATACACTTGCTCTAGTAATCCTTCGACTAGCTTTTCTCTTGTAATCTTGTTGATAGACTTGAAATTCAGATGGCTAAGTCGCTTGTGCCATAACCAGCTCGTCCAAAAGATTGTTTTAGTGACTAAACAAGTCTTGATCTCGTTTGTCTATTGCACAATATATAACATGTCCTACAATTTACCGGTAAGAAAATTCTTCCCACTTTGCTGCTCGAGTTGTGGAATCCCAAGATAAAGGATGATATTGGAGAATTTCATCAGCAATCCCCTTAAGGGTGGAAAAATATTCATTGACAAACTAACCATCTTGTGTATGCGAGAAAAGTTTCTCGTACAATTCAAACAAGCGGGAGACATTCTTATCATTTGAATATATCTCGTGTAAAGAATCTCGCATGAGTTTGGCAGAACAATCATCAGCACTCCACGCATCATATTTCCATACTTTCCTTCCGGCATGTAATAGAGTTAAAACTCTATTTCCAACATCTTTAACGTTATTGCATAACTTACTTTGCAGTTAAGATTTATCCCCAATATCACTGCAAACGCAACACCAAAATATACTAATTTTGAAGATTGAGAATATATCAAACTTGAAAATAACACACATAAATCTATTGCCATACTTTCGTTCCGACAATTGATAACTTGTTGGGAACCCTTCACAAAATTTAGTTTTCATGATGTTCTTTCGAAACACACTTAGGTTTAATTGATGTTTTGCTTACTAGACTTAGCCTGCTCAACATGTAACAGATTACTACGATATTGAGTGAATCTGATAGAGAGCAAGCCAACTTTTTATTTTTGATTAGGATACCTGATGACTAAGATGTAAAGGATTAAATACTTTAAGTATTTTGTCCTATAGAAGAGTCATCTGGTTAGGTTAGTCTTCTGATTATTCGAAGCAGACCAACTCAACTGAAGTAAGCAGACCACCTGATGAAGGTCACTCAATCTGGTCAAAAGAAGATTTCACTCAGATATTTGCACCATCTTTCGAAACAAGTTTGGACCAGATCACCTCGCCGACTATGGAACTAATCTGGTTTACCAGACTAGCAAGGAAAAGTGCACCTGCCCATTACAGATCACTGAGATAGAGACTTGGTTAAAATCCAGATATATAATATGTCATCTGGTATTTCACCTAGTGATCTGATATTTATCGATGTCATCTGGTATGCAAAGCGTCATCCAAATGTACTTAGAGAGAATGCTATCCTGATGCCACATCATCAGATCTCACAAAGATGGAAAGATAATCAAATCATAGATCAAGGAGGAAGGTGAATCAATCGCAGCTCAAAGAAAGGAAATAAATCAATCAAGCTATCAGTTTTCCATAAATTAGAGATTCAGTCAACCATCCCTACAAGGAAAGAGGATCAAACCAGAGATTCATATCTTTGATTGGTAATCAGCATACATTTCACGCCAATCAAACTCAACGATCAGAATTTCAAATTTTGCACCTATAAAAGCTTGGAACAAAATTTGGAGGAGTACTAATCAACTGAGGACTTATGAACCTATGCGCAAGCTTACAAGGTATAACTCTATCAAGAAATCTACTCTACCATTGAAGCATTCAACGAGAAGATTTCACAATCCAAATCGTGTTCAACTAGAAGATTTCAGAAAGTAGTTAATCTGTACAACTAGAAGATAGTTAACCTGCTCCAAGTCAACCTGATGAATCCAGAGATATCAACAATAGCATGAATAGCAACAAGGAAATAGAAGATGAAAATCCTTTCATGCAACCTCAACAGCACACCCAGAATTTGAGGAATCAACAGAAGAACATGAACCTGAGATATAAGAAGAAGAGATTTCTAGGCGCAAAAAGTCGATCCAAGATAATCATCCACCAGAACAGATTATTGGGAGCCCATCAAATCTTGTGAAGACCAGAATGATGCATGGAGAAAGCGCACTATTGAGTTGCTATATATATCATGTTGAACTAGCTGATGCATATGAAGCACTACAAGATGCAGACTGGATCGTTGCTATGCAAGAATAGCTTAATGAGTTCAAGAGAAACCATGTGTGGTATCTTGTAGATCGACCTAAACACCAGGGAGTAATAGGTGTTAAATGGGTATTCAAGAACAAGCGAGATGAGAATGGCGAAGTTGTAAGAAACAAAGTCAGATTAGTTGCTAAAGGATACAGTCAACAAGAAGCCATAAACTTCGATGAGACGATTGGACCAGTTGTTAGACATGAAGCAATTAGACTGTTCTTAGCATATGTAGCTTATAAGAGATTCAAGGTGTACCAGATGGATGTCAAGAGCGCTTTCTTAAATGGTATTCTAGAAGAAGAGGTCTACATAGACCAGCCACCTGGATTTGAAGAAGGCAATCCAAATCAGAAAGTCTACAGATTGATTAAAGCAGTTTATGGGTTGAAGCAAGCTCCAAGAGCTTGGTATGAGACATTGTCGACCTTCTGCTGGAGTCAGGGTTTCGACGAAGCTTAGTTGACAAGACACTATTCATCATCAAAATCAAAGAAAATATCCTTTTATTACAAATCTACGTTGGTGATATTATTTTTGGATCTCAATCTAGTTATCTGTGTGATAAGTTTGCAGATCTGATGAAGAACAAGTATCAAATGTCCATGATGGGTGAAATGAATTTCTTTTTAGGTTTACAGGTTAAGCAGCTACCTGATGGTATTTTCGTGAACCAAGCAAAGTATATACAAGATCTGATCATTAAGTTTGGAGTTAAAGACATCCAACCTGTCAAGATCCGAATACAGACCAATGGGAAGATTGATCCTGATCTAGAGAGTAAACCAACAAACATAACTCAATATAGGGGTATCATTGGCTCATTATTATATCTAACTGCTAGTCGACCTGACATTACTTTTGCAGTTGGAGTATGTGCAAGATACCAGGTCAATCCCAAAGAATCACACATGGAAGCAGCCAAGAAGATATTACGATATCTCAAAGGAACAACACACATAGGACTATGGTATCCATATGATGATAATTTTGAACTAACAGGTTACTCTGATTCAGATTATGCAGAATGTAAGCTAGACAGAAAGTCAACTTCTGGAACTTGTAAATTTCTTAGAAACAAGTTGATCTCGTGGTTCTGAAAGAAGCAAACCTCTGTAGCTACATCAACAACAGAAGCATAGTACATGGCCGTTGGAAGCTATTGTGCTCAAATCAAACAACAACTTAAAGATTATGAGATCAACGTTAAGGAGATACCTATTTTTTGTGACAGCTCGAGTGCTATTACAATTACACAGAATTCAGTTTTACATACAAGATGCAAACATGTGGATGTGAGACATCACTTTATAAGAGATCAAGTGGAAATGAAGCATGTGCAGATCGAGAAGATACACACAGAAATCCAGCGAGCTGTCATTCTAACAAAAGCATTACCTGAGGAGAGGTTCAAGATGCTATGTGGAAAACTAGGACTGCTAAGTTCGGATGAAAGAAGCAGATCGATAGCAGATCATTAAATCCAGATCACTCAACATATCATCATTATGCAGATCACCAAACAAAGAATATATGCAGTTAGCTGGATATAGTTCACTAGAACCAGATCACCATGCAGATCACTAGGAAATGATTAGCAGAAAACAGATCATTGGAAAGAACGAGTACATATCACTTCAAACACCTGGCTACTTGTCAAGATACAACAAGATTATTCATGCCATGTGGAAATTAATTTTACATAAAAGATTCCTTGATCAAGGGGGAAAATCAGAAATTCGAAAACTTTTTCTTTCGAAACTTTTTCAAAAACCTTCAAAGATCTTTCTAAAATGGCACCAGTCAGTTTGAAGTTCCCTGAGCGTGTGGCCGAAGTTCAAAAATATATTTCACCTAAACCTTTTGTAGTTTTTCATACTCACGACTTTCAAAAGCTTGAAGAAATTTTCACCATCGTCAAGAAATGCAAAGGTTTTTTATGTCTATATTTGGTTATAATATATATCTATATGTGTTCTTACAGTGTTTTATAAGCATGACATGAGTTCTTGAGAATTTTGGAATTATTATAATTGTTAATCATCGCATGCTATGTTTAACTCTATAATTCGTGTTATACATGCTTAGTTGAACATGTTTAGGTTATTTATGTATTAGTTATTATTGTTTTATCTGATTGTTTGAACGTTTAGTTGTCAGAAATATGTTTGAGGATATACTGAATTTTTGGAATTTATCATATGGTGTTCATCGTGTTCTTGATGAAAATGGATAAAGTTGGTATATTTTGCTTTCATAGTTGATAACTATATGTTACTAACTATTCCGATCTCCATTTAGGGTTCCATAATATTGTTACATCTCATCCGGAGATGTACTTACCAAAACAGGTCACTACATTCAACTTGACCTGGGAAGATGAGAAACAAGGACATGAAGCAAGTGTACTGATACCCATTGGAGACAAAACATGCAAAACAACATATGACATGATGCAGATGATTCAGCATAATTATAGACTAAAAGATGAAGGGATGGACTTATCACAAACCACCAAAGACCAACTGCAAGAGGCAGTGAAAAAGATGATGATCATTCCTAAGAATTACACTGGAAGGATCTTGAACAGATCACTCCTTGCACCTGGATTCAAGTTGCTATTTGAATTTGTGCAAATGATCTTCATGGTGCACTGTGGATCCTACGACTAGGTCACTCGTGAGAAAATTAAGATTCTGATAGCTGTTGTACTTAACTTGAAAGTCAATTAGAGCAGAACCATGTTTGATTTATTGGCTACGGAGGCCAGATTGGTTGTGGAGACAAAGGACAATACAGACCAGGTCGTATCATTGGTGGTGAAGAGAAACTTGAGACATTCCACGAAGATTAGCTATATGATTAAGAAAATTTTCAAGCAGCAAGTATGGAAGGGAGCAGTTCCATTCAAAATGCAGCTCACTCTACCTAAGGAGCAATACCAGCTCGAAATGTCACTTGCCTTATTCAACAAGGTTAAAGATGATATTCATATGAGCCATTTGATGGAGATGGGGAGCTCCAACCCAACCTGGGTAGCTCAATCTAAGGGGGAAGAAAAGAATAAAGACCTCAAAGAGAAGAAGGAGAAAGGAAAGCCAACGAAGAGAGCACAAGTTCTTCCGAGACAGAGACTTCTTCCACTACTCAGTAGCCGAAACATAAGAGCAAGAGGCTAAGGAAGCACAACCTGTCTCACCAGATGCAAAATCTCAAGACCCAAATCAAGAGATTCTCCATGATGTGATGCCCGAATCTTCTTATGATCCCAAACAAGAAAAATATTTCTCACCTGCTAGGACATCAACATTGTCACCAAATCGTCTAGAGAAAATCACCGAGGAAGCAGAAGAGGAGGAATTTGACGAAGAGATAGAGAAGAAAAGACAAGCTGAGGAAGTTAACCAACTTTTAGAAAATGAAGCAGACCACTCTATGCTACAAGATTTTCCAGGAATTCACCTTACACCAGAGAGCTATGGAACAGCTCGGCAGGTAAAAATATATCTGCTGATCAAGGACAATGAGTACTATGTTTTGGATGCGTTGCTCAATGTTAGATCAATTGGAGAATTGAAGATCGAGGAAGCAACTCTATTAAGTATTTATCAAGTGGTTAATGTCACTGATATAAGAGAGTCATACCACTAGCAGATCTGTGCCATATGCAAGCATGAGGCCTCAACGTCGATTTGAAACAATTGTATGCTGATAAAATGGATTTATTTGAAAGTGTTCAAGACATAGATGATGAAGCCGAAGAGGAAGCAAGGGACGAGCCATCTGCTCAATCCACTGATATACAAATGGAGGAACAATGAGGAGTGAATACTGACTAGCCCAGTACTTCACATGAACCAGATCAACCAAGCACTTCTGCACCATCACAACCAACACAGGAAAGCACAGCTCAACCATCCACATAATCAGACCAGCCAACTGTCACACCAGATCAGACCACTGTTCAGCCAGAGCAAGGAACAGAAGGGAGTGATAAGGCAAAACAACAACAGAAGAAGAAAAGGTTCCTACCTTGATTCTTGATCCAATTGAAGAAGAGCCTTCCAGCCAGGTGATTGGAGGAGAGCCTACTGATGAGATCTACACTCCTGGCGCAACTGAGAAGTTGAAGAAACACATTTCCTTCATCAGTCTGGAGGATATATTGGAGAGAGAGTACAAGTCATTCACTAATGAGCAGGTAGATGATCAAATCAATATGAGGATACAAGATCATCTTGCAGCTACCTGCAATAAAATTCAAGAGACGGCGACAAAAGTCTTGACTGATTTTAATCAGCACCAAAAGGACTATGTGAATGATATGGACAAAGACTTGAGGAGAAAGATTAGAGATGCTATAAAGGAGATTACTAAGAAGCTAGACGATGACAGAGATGTTAGAGATACGGCTAAGGAGAAGGTTGACCAAAGATTGGAGAATGTGGATAATCTGGTTAAAGGAATCCACAAACTGGTCATAGACCTTGCTGACAAAGAGAAGGAATTGATCGAGAAAGCTGTTAAACAACACACTATATCTCTCACAGCTGAGATCACAGAATCATCAACAAGAGCACTACATTCTCAACTAGCAACATTTGAATCAGAACGCTATTTAGATATACTGGAGAAGAATTTGCCACAAGCCCTGACAAATCTAGAATACCCTACACCAGATGAGTTAGGTCATCAACTAAAGATGAAATGGAGCAACTTCAGAGCACCTACGACAAAACTCTCAGTACTATGAAAAGTAGACTGGAGAACAAGCACAGTGCAAAAAACCAGAATATCACCTTCTGCTCAATTTCAAAGAGAATGCCGAGCAGAAACTTGAAGACATGCAAAATGAAATAGACTCTCTTCGTACGCTCATCGAGTCTGGTTTTGATGATGTCAAAAGGGGGGGGGGGAGGAAGATCTAATAAGGGAGGTAAGGGAGGTGATAAGGATGGAAAGGGAGGAAAAGATAAGGATCCAGCACAGAGTCCACCAGAACAGAGACATCACACTCCACCCAGACCAGACCCCACTCTTCAACTAGAGCAACAACAACAAAAACAACAACAACAACAAGACAAGGGCAAGAAGCCGGTAACAGATGATGAAAGAACTCAGGTCGATGAGTTGTTACTACAGGGAGTCAGCCCAGATCAGGCATGTGACCTAATCTTTCAGGCATAATTTTACAAGGACAAAGCAGCCAAGGAATAGAGAGAAGCTGAGAGAGCAGAAAGGGAGAGGGCATATCAGACACCTTTCTTGCCACCCAAAACAGAACATTCTTCACTTGCATAGCAACCAACTCAGTCTTCGGCACAAAAGAAAAAGAAACCATTTCAATCCTGGTCACTATTCCTAAAGAAGAGAACACCCACAGACCCTTGGGTATCGGAAGGAGATCAGAGAGAATGAGAATTAATCAAGAATGGTTTCATCCTTAACATATACTTCTTGAAAAAGCCTACTTACTCAGAGCAACCAGCAGATGAAGACTTCCAAAGATATCTAGACAATTATCAAGAGAGAGAGGCAGTACAGAGGATTAAAGCAGCAACTCAAGAAACGAAGGTGCAGATCAAAGCACTAGCAAAGGAGTACATGGAGTGTCCTCTAATTCCAAGAAGCACCATGCCAGCCAAGACCTACATTCTTAACTACATTAACATGATTGCAAAGGTCAAAGGCTACAAGATCAACAATCATGATCCTAACTATGCAAAGATCAGAGATGGTATTTATGAGAGTGTGCAATTGACCTGTGATGCTCAAAAGAAGAAGTTGAAGGAAGGACAGAAATCCAAGGGTAGCAGATGATTTGGATAGATTTTTTTAATCTTTACTGCTATATGTTGCAACATTTGGTTATGATGATCTAGACAAATCATGTAACATGTACTTGAACTGATCTGATATATAAATTTCACGGGTTATCTGATGACAATCTCTTGTTCTCCATAACTCAAGTTATTTCATTTTACTCGTTATAAAATATAACAAACTTAACCCTTCTGGTAATTTGAACCAGACAGCTCTTATTGCTTTACTTAGGGTTAATTTGTAAAGTGTGGTTTCGACATCATCAAAAAGGGGGAAATTGTTGGGAACCCTTCACAAAATTTATTTTGATGATGTTCTTTCGAAACACACATAGATTTAATTGATGTTTTGTTTGCTAGACTTAGCCTGCTCAACAGACAACAAATCACTACGATATTGAGTGAATCTGATAGAGAGCAAGCCTACTTTTTATTTTAGATCAGGTTAGCTGATGACTATGATGTAAAGGATTAAATACTTTAAGTAATTTGTCTTATAGAAGAGTCATCTGATTAGGTTAGTCTTCTGTTTATTCGAAGCAGACCATCTCACCTGAAGCAAGCAAACCACCTGATGAAGGTCACTCAATCTGGTCAAAAGCATATTTTACCCAGATATTTGCACCATCTTTTGAAACAAGTTTAGACCAGATCACCTCGCCGGCAGTGGACTTGATCTGGTTGACCAGACTAGCAAGGAAGAGTAAACCTGCCCATTACAGATCACTGAGACAGAGACTTGGTTAAAATCCAGATATACAATATGTCATCAGGTATTTCACCTAGTCATCTGATATTTATCTAAGTCATCCGGTATGCAAAGCGTCATCCAAATGTACTGAGAGAGAATCATATCCTTATGTAACGTCATCAGATCTCACGAAGATGGAAAGATAATCAAATCATAGATCAAGGAGGAAGGTGAATTAATCAAAGCTCAAAGAAAGGAAAGAAATCAATCAAGCTATCTGTTTTCCATAAATTAGAGATTCAGTCAACCATCCTTACAAGGCAAGAGGATCAAATCAGGGATTCATATCTTTGATTGACAATCAACATTCATTTCACGCCAATCAAACTCAATGGTCAGAATTTTGAATTATGCACCTATAGAAGCTTGGAACAAAATCTGGAGGAGTACTGATCAACTGAGGACTTACGAACCTACGCGCAAGCTTACAAGCTATAACTCTATCAAGAAATCTACTCTACCATTGAAGCATTCAACGAGAAGATTTCACAATCCAGATCGTGTTCAAGCCGTTCGTGATCAAAATCACACCAACCTCGATTCAAGTCTATCTTATCGAGAACAATGAAATATATATCTTCGCTAGCTAGTAGTTTTCTAGTGGATAAATGTGGAGGTACCTTGTAGCAGATTTATCTACAAGTTGTAAGTGACACTACCCATATTCGTGCACAAGTTTCTTTCTAGTTTTGGCTGGAACTTGTGGCTTGTTCTCAGCGAGTATAAAGAAGAGAGTATCTTAAGTAGTGGATATCCGATCTAGTTTGGATTGGACCGTGGACGTAGGGGGTTTCCTGAACAACGTAAAAACAACTGTGTTCTTTAATCTTAATATATTTGTTGTTTATCCACTAACCCAACATTTTCATTCAAACTTGCATTGTTTTAATCTTAATATATTTGGCTAAGTGTTTATCATGGCTTTCTAATAAGAGCAACTCATTAAATCCACCATATTCCGCACACTACACTCTGTTGGATAACAAGATCACTCTTGCTATCCACCTAGCGTAATTCACCAGAGAGACTCTGTCTGGACAGATCACTAGTCAACCTGGTAGTGAACCTGGTTAGCGATCTGGTCTGTCAAACTTAGCAATCTCCTTTTGAGAAAGCTTAATCTCTCTAGTTAAATTGTCAAGTAAGTTGAAAAGTTTATATTTGATGTATTCCCCCCACCCATACACCAAACCTTACTCTTTCAGGACCAACAAAATTCTATTTCCATACTTTCCTACCGGCAGGAAATAGATTGAAACCTTCATTTCCATATTTTACTACCGGCAGGAAAGAGTAGAACAAAATTCATTAAATTCTAAATTAATTTTTATTGTTTAGTGTTTAGTGTAGGGTTTAGTGTTTAGCTTAGATTTATGGTTTAGGGTTTCGATTTGGTTTTATGATTTTATTTAGGATTTAGGGTTCAGTTTGAGGTTTAGGTGTTTAAGGTATAGGGTTATTGTTTAGGCTTTAGGGATTAGCTTAGGGTTTATTTTGGGGTGTAGGTGTTTAGGGTTTGGTGATTAGGTTTTAGGTTCATGGTTTAAGTTTTAGCGATTAGTTTAGGGTTTTGGATTTTGGTTTTAGTTTTGGGTTTATGTTTTAGGTTTAGTTTTGGGTTATGGTTAAGAGTTTAGTGATTATTTTGGAGGTTTGGGTATAGTGTTATGGATTAGGGTTTAGTTTTGGGTTCCGGGTATAAGGTTTTATTTAAGATTTAGTTAAGGTTTTAGGATTTAAGGTTTAGAGTTTAACTATTTTTGTTTAAGGTTTAGGATTTAGGGAGATGAGCGAAGAGAGAGAGATCTGAGAGAGAGACTAATGAAAAACATAAGAGAGAGAGAAAGAGTGTGTGTGTGTGTGTGAGGTGGAGTAATGAGAGAAAGAGAGGTAAGAGAGAGATAGCGTTGAGAGAGAGAGAGGTTAGACAATCTCCAACATTACTGCATAACCTATTTTGCAGTTAAGATTTATCCCCAACATCACTGCAAACGTAAAAACAAAAATATACCGATTTCGAAGATTAAGAATATACCAAACTTGTACATAATACACATAACTCTATTTCCATGCTTACCTTCCAGCACGAAATAGAGTGATAACTCTGTTTCCATACTTTCCTACCGGCAGGAAATAGATTGAAAACTCCATTTCCATATTTTACTACCGGTAGGAAAGAGTAGTACAAAATTCATTAAATTCTAAATTAATTTTTAAATTTTAGGTTTTAGGGTTATGGTTTAGTGTGTAGCTTAGGATTTATGGTTTAGGGTTTAGATTAGCGTTTAGGAGTTTTTTTAGGGTTTAGGTGTTTAGGGTTTGGGGATTAGGGTTTAGAGTTATGGTTTAGGCTTTAGGGATTAGTTTAGGGTTTTGGATTTAGGGTTTAGAGATTAGTTTGGTGTTTTGGATATAGTGTTATTGTTTAGGGTTATGTTTTTGGTTCTGGGTTAAGGTATTAACTTAAAATTTAATTTAGGTTTTAGGATATAAGGTTTAGGGTTTAATGGTTTTGGTTTAAGGTTTAGGATTTAGGAGGATGAGCGAAGAGAGAGAGATCTGAGAGAGAGACTAATGAGAGACATTAGGATTGTCACCTCTGGATAGAGGTGTCAGATTTCGAACTATAGTCCATGGTAGACAAGAAAGTATAAGAGATAGTCGACCTACCCGGAGGCTACAAAGCCATTGGGAGTAAAGGGTTTTCAAGCGGAATTGAGGACCAGACGGAAGGACTAGTGGAGAAAGGTTACACTTAAAAAGAGGGCATGAACTACGATGAGACCTTTTCGTCTATGGTTATGCTTAAGTTGATTTGTATACTCTTATTGGTTGTCGCTCTTATGGATTAGGATGTATGACATATGGATGCCAAAACAACATTCATTAATAGAAGTCTTGAGGAAAATATCTATATGAAACAACCCGAAGGCATGCGGTTTAAGGAAAGGAACACATGTTGTGGAATATTAGGAAGTTCATCTATGGACTTAAGCAAACCTCACGGTTATAGAACCGTTGTTTCGATCAAGTTATTGAATCATATGGATTTGATCAGTGCCCTGAGCAGAGTTGTGTGTACAAAACGTGTGTGGGGAAGGTGATTGTATTGTTGGTGCTATACGTAGACGACATCCTCTTAATCGGAAGTGTCAAGAAAGTGTTATCAGACGTTAGGTGCGTTCATGTCCAGTTAATTTGATATGAAGGATATGGGTGAAGCGTGACACATTCTTGGGATCAAGGTCATATGTGATAGAAAGACATGAATATTATGCATATCTAAGGAATCATATATCGAGAAGATAATTAGGCACTTTAGCTTGTAGTACTTGTTGGTCCCGAAAGAGCTCTTGTATAGTGAGAATAATTAAACAAGTCCAACTATATGTAGTTAATCTTGATTCAATTGTGTGCGGAAGTTGGTGGTTAATGAGCTCCTTTAATGAAAAATGTTTCTTAACCAAGTTATATTAGCATATTTATAATAAGAATGATATGAGAGATATGATAATCGAACGTAATATAAAAAATATAAAGCACACAAATAATTTATTGTGGTTTGGAAAATTCTCTACGTCCACGTCTGACCGAGAATGAGCCACAATGTCACAGCCCAATTTCTTAACCCTTTCTTAGTCAAGAGATTAGACC
>JAPKLX010003224.1:0-11445 GCA_026898415.1 Leonotis leonurus | reverse complement strand
TCCCCCTTTTCGACATCATCAATAAATGATTGAATGAATGTCTTGAGAGAGGTGACCTCGTTCTTCAGCTCTGCAACCTCCTTGTCAGATTCAAATCTGCTAGACAGCAGCGCGGTGATGTTGAGGTTGGAATCATTAATTTGTTTTTGAAGAGAGGCTTTTGAGTTGACCAGATCAGCTTTGATCTCTTCCTGATCTCCCTTGATGTCAGCAGTTTCATCAAAATAAGATTTGATCAGAGCTGATGTGGGGTATTGCAGATCATGTAACTTCCTTTCGACAAAGGCTTTTCCATCAGATTCAAACTGCCTGAGGAGTGATCTGGTGTATGAATTAGCTTCTTTGACGATGTCTGCTGTGAGACCATCAGTCTGCTCCTTGACTATGGCGTGTACCATGTCTTTTTCTTTGGCTGCAAAGGCACTGATGATTTTGTACATCTCCTTCACTTTGAATTCAGTGGTAAACAGATTTTGATCAATCTGTGCTTTCCTCTCATCAGCAGCAGCCCGATCATCATCTAGTTTCTTACTGATCTCTTCAATCTTTAGTCGGCAGATTCTCCTCAGATCAGAGTCGACCCGATTGACCTGAGTTTGTAGGTGGTCGTTGAACTCTGTGAGTATACGTGTGGCTTCATCTTGGACTGTGGTCAGCATTCCATACATGTACTGATCCACCTTCTTGGAAATAAGATCTCTGATTTGAATATTAGATAGTGATTGATGCTGGTCCATCAATATATCTTCCAAGGTGTATGTCTGCACATGTATGTTCTGTGCAGCGGCAACAGCAGGGGTGATGATGTCGTTGGTGAGCTCGCCTCCGATGTTCTGTCCAAGGGGTTCTTCCTTTTCTGGTTCTTTCTCAGTTGGTGCAAGTGGGGTAGTGATCTGCACACCAGTGTCAGTCATGACCTGGTCTGGTGCAGGTTCTGCTATTTCTGCACCCTGTTGGTGAACAACAGATGGAGCAGTCTCAACTTCTTCTTCAGCAACTACACTGTCATAAAAATCTAGCTTTCCAGCCTTCGCATATACTTCTCTCAGATTGATCTGTAGCTTCTGAGCTTCAAGCTGAGCTATTGCGAGGATTGATTGTGAGTAGCTTTCTCTGAGTTCAGCAACTGATGAAACTTCGAAAATGTTTAACAGTGTGGCTTCTTCTGCCTTGAGCTGGTCAATTGTTCTGATTTTAAGGAGTGCATCTAAAACATAGAACTCCTTGTCTTTGATCAGCAGCAGCAATTTGACCCTTTTTGCTGCATCATAGCTCTCTGGTGTGAGCTGAATGCCTGGGAATATGTTGAGGACAGCCCTGTCTGCTTCTGCCTCAATCATTTTAACCACAGACTGAGCTGTTTTATTCTCCACATCTTCATCTGAAGATTCAATTGCTTCTTCATCTTCTTCATTGATTTGTTCTAGAGGCTCAGTAGAAGATGAGCTGATCGTTTGAGCTGGAGAAAAGTCTTTGGATTGGTCTGGATGTACTGATGACAAAGGTTCCACATCTTCTGGTTCACCAACCAGCACGACAACTTCTTCCGCCTCCACCGCCTGTTGAGGGATAGCAGCTTCTGCAGCAGTAGGTGCTTCAGTCTGTATCTCGGCAGAGAGTTTGTGAAGCCTTCTGCGTTTGGGTTTGGGCAGCTGTGCTGCGGTAGAAGTATCTGTGTCAACAGAACTGGCCCTCCTGGTCATTCTCTTGGAAGGGGTTCTCTCAGCTGGCTTCTCCTTGGTGACCTTAGATTTTGTGGAGTGTTCTGCTGGACCGGATGGAGGAATCCAGATGGGATTCGAGTTCCCCATCTCCATCAGAGCATTAAGGACTACAGGGTCCTTTGCTCTGGTAATCAGATTTGCTGAAATGCCCATTGACATTTCAATCTGATGTTGGTCCTTTGGAAAATGCTGTTTCACGTTGAACTCAACTGTTGTATCCCATTGATGGTGAGGAAAGAATGATTCCAGCATATAGCTGATCTTTGTGGAATGTCCAGGCTGCTTCTCTTGACTTCGATGCCTGGGGAGCTACCTTTCACCAATAAGATCATCTTGGCCTCCTTTGCCAAGATATCGTATAAGATCCTACTCCAGTTAACTGGCAGATTAAGGACAACTGCTGCTAATATCCTGAACTTCTCAGGAGTCACCTGGTCGTAAGACCCGTTGTGGTTAAGGAAAATTCGCTGTACGAATTCAAACACTATCCTGAATTCTTGCGCGAGAAGTGAACGTACAAACATCCTGTTTGTGTAGTGGATGGGAACTATCATCACCATCTCCACAGCTTCTTGCAGCTGTTCTGCAGTGATTTCACCCAGTTCTAATCCCTCATCCTTGACCTTATAAGCAGCGTTGATAAGGTTGATAACATTGTAGGGAGTGTTGCTGACTGTATTCCCTTTGCTCACCCTGATGGTGGCCTCATCTCCACCTCTCTCTCCCTGCCATGAGAGATAAAAGGCAGCAACATCCTTGGGTAGGAAGTGCACAGGGTGTGAAGTAATAATTTTACAGAAACCTACATAGAATCAAGGTAGTATAGATGTGAGCACTATCCTTCCATCAGTGAAGTATAAGTGCCACAAAAACAGTTTATACAGTTCTATGTAATTGACAGAGATCACAGACAAGAGAATAGATACAGAGTAAAGCATTTTGACATACGAATAAGAGTTAAAGACGAAATATGAAACCTTTGCACTGGCGAACGAGATCAAATGCCTTTTCCAGTTTATGAAACCCGAAGGTGTCAAGAACCGCAAAAAGGTCTTGGTGAATATAAGGTTTCAGATAGTTTGCTTGTTCCAGAAAAGCAGATGATTTGGGAGCCATTTTTGCTAGAAAGTGAGAGATTTGCGAAGAGAGAATTTTTGGGAGGCAGAAAATTTGCTAAGTGTTTGAGAAAATTTGTAAGTGTAAGTGATACACGAACCGCCTTATCAATCTATATACGCGAAAGAGAAGATAAGTAAGGTAATAAAATATTCAGAAATCCTTCCCTTTTTCAGCTTTCCCGCCTATCCATGTACTAGGTTTTCAACCCATAGTCGCCTCTCTTTACCGTGTGATGCACGCGCTATGATCGAACGGTTATGAAATGGTGCGTAATTTTGATGCAATCTTTTATCTCTCTTTTTCTTGATTTGGTAGATATTTTCTCGATCACGTCTCCCAATTACTGCATGTAATCATCAAAAATAGAAGATTTTTGAAATCTAATGTCAGAATATATATATATATTCAGTCACCGTATATAGTTGACCTTTCCCCCTTAACCAAGTAATATAATAATTAATAGAAATATTAATTCCATATCCACGTGGCTTTAGGTAATCTGGTTGGGGTCAATCTAGTTGCTTTCTTTTAATAACTCCCGGTTGGAATTTGCTCAATCTGTATTGATATATATCTTTGTGATCTGCTTTCAATTCCCTGTAGGATATTATCAATCTGGATCATGATGATCTGGTTTTGATTCCATGCTGAGATGAAGAGATTGATCTGGTTTATGTCAATCTGTTCCTATCTTCAAGATTTAAAAGTCCTAGTTTTCCACAAAGCATCTTAAATCTTTCTTCTGGTAATGCCTTAGTGAGAATATCTGCTCTCTGAACTTCAGTGTGTATCTTCTCAATCTATACATGTTTTCTTTCAACATGGTCTCTTATGAAGTGATGTCTCACATCAACATGTTTGCATCTGGTGTGCAGCACTGGGTTTTGTGTAATTGCTATAGCACTTGAGCTGTCACAGAAGATTGGTATGTCCTTGACATCAATCTCATAGTCTTTAAGCTGTTGTCTCAACCACAGTATTTGTGCACAACAACTTCCAGCTGCCATATATTCTGCTTCTGTAGTTGAAGTGGCAACCGATGTTTGTTTCTTTGAAAACCAAGAAATCAGTTTATTTCCCAGAAACTGGCATGTACCAGATGTTGACTTTCTGTCCAGTTTACATCCAGCATAGTCTGAGTCAGTATATCCAGATAGCTCAAAATTGTCTTCACATGGATACCATAATCCTATATGGGCTGTTCCCTTAAGATATCTAAGTATCTTTTTAGCTGCTTCCATGTGAGATTCTTTGGGATTTGCTTGATATCTTGCACATACTCCTACTGCAAAGGTGATGTCAGGTCGACTAGCAGTAAGATAGAGTAATGATCCTATGATCCCTCTGTATTGGGTAACATTAGCTGGTTTTCCTTCGGGATCTGGACCGATTTTCCCATTGGTCTGCATTGGGATTTTCACTGGATTACTGTCCTTTAATCCAAACTTGGCTAGCAGATCGTTGATGTATTTTGTCTGATTGATAAAGATACCATCTGGTAGCTGCTTGACCTGCAAACCTAAAAAGAAACTCATTTCTCCCATCATGGACATTTGATACTTATTTATCATAAGTTCAGCAAATTTGTCACACAGATAGGTAGATTGAGATCCAAAGATAATATCATCTACATAGATCTGAACTAAGAGAATGTTTTCTTTGACTTTGATGATGAACAAAGTCTTGTCAACAGATCCTCTTCTAAATCCAGATTCTAGTAGGAAAGATGATAAGGTCTCATACCAAGCTCTGGGGGCTTGTTTTAGACCATAGACTGCCTTAGCCAGTCTGTATACTTTCTGATCTGGATCTGCTTCTTCAAATCCAGGTGGCTGTTCCACATATACTTCTTCTTCAAGAATACCATTGAGGAAGGCACTTTTGACATCCATCTGGTATACCTTGAACCGTTTGTGAGCAGCATATGCTAGAAATAGCCTTATGGCTTCTAATCTGGCTACTGGAGCGAATGTTTCATCAAAATCAATGCCTTCTTGTTGATTATAGCCTTTAGCTACTAATCTGGCTTTGTTTCTGACTACTTCACCATTTTCATCCCGTTTGTTTTTGAACACCCATTTTACACCTATTACTCCTTGGTGTTTGGGTCTGTCCACGAGATACCAGACTTCATTCCTTTTGAACTCATTGAGTTCTTCTTGCATTGCTATAATCCAGTCTGCATCTTGAAGTGCTTCATATGCATCAGATGGCTCCATGCGAGAGAGATAGCAGCTTAGCAATGCGCTTTCTCCATGCATCCTTCTGGTCTTCACACGATCTGATGGGTTCCCAACGATCTATTCTGGTGGATGGTCTTGTATCCACCTCCTTCTCCTGGTTAATTCTTCATCAGAAATCTCAGGATTAGGTTGATCTGTTGGTTCCTCAAATTCAGGATGTGCTGTTGAAGGTGCTGGAAATGAGTTCTCTACTGGATTTTCTTCTGGATTTGGATTCTCAGATTGTATGCTCTCTGCAATGACTGTTTCATTGCTTTCTGTTGGTGATCTGATTTCATCCAGATTGAGTTGTGATGTTCCCCCTTGCTGTATGATCTCTTCAGCAACAGGTGGAGTGATAATTTCTTCATCATTATTTTTGGAATCCCAGATAAGGATATCTTCAAGAAGTAATTCTTTCATTCTTCTGGTAGTTATCTGGTTGTTTGTCTGTTTTTCTTTTGGTGACCTGTACTCAATGATAGATTCGTCAAAAACAATATGAGGTGTTACCTCCACAATATGTGAATTTTTATTGTAAACCTGATAGGCTTTACTAACATCAGAATATCCTAAGAATATTCCAGGGTCAGTTTTGCTATCGAAGGTTTTCAATTGTGATTTCCCATTATTGTGTATGTAACACAGGCAACCAAAAGTGCGAAAGTAAGAAATCTTAGGCTTTCTGTTGTTCCAAATTTCATATGGAGTCTTTCCATGTCTGATTGTGATGGATGATCTGTTTTGAGTATAGCAGGCTGTGTATATAGCTTCTGCCCAGAATTTCTTCGGTAGATTTGTAGCATTTAGCATCGTGCGAGCTGCTTCTTTGAGTGATCTGTTTCTTCTCTCAACTACTCCATTCTGTTGAGGAGTTCGAGCAGCAGATGTTTGATGAGTGATTCCCATCTTGTTGCAGTATGCTTCAATCTTCTGGTTGAGAAATTCTGTTCCTCGATCTGTTCTGATTGAGGTTATACTCATCTCTTTCTGTTTAGTGATCTTGAGAAGAAAATCAGGGAGCTTGTCTAAGGTTTCTTTCTTCTTCAGCAGAAAGATGACCCAAGTGAATCTTGAGTAATCATCTATGATTACTAGGGTGTATTTTCTCCTATTTATGCTTAGGGGTTTGACTGGTCCAAACAAATCAAGGTGCAATAGCTCTAGTATCCTTGTAGTTGAGTGAGCTGTTTTGCTTGAGAAGGTTGATCTAGTTTGCTTTCCAGCTTGACAAGCATTGCATATATGATCTTTATCATAAACTTGATCTGGTAGTCCTTCCACCAACTTTTCTTTGGCAATCCTGTTGATTGATTTAAAATTTAGGTGGTTCAATCTCTTATGCCATAACCAGCTGGTTTCTGATACAGTCTTGGTGACTAGGCAGGTCTCGATCTGGTTTGTCCATTGGACAATGTACAGTCTATCCTGCAATTTACCGGTAAGGAGTATCTCATCTCCTTCCTTATTCTTCACCAGACAGTTGTTAGTATCAAAAACAATCTGATTACCATTAGCACAGAATTGACTTACAGAAAACAGATTGTGGCTAAGACCCTCAACGTATGAGACATTAGAGATAGTGGTCTTGCCAACTTTGATGTTTCCATACCCTCTGGTATAACCTTTTGAATTACATCCAAAGGTGACCTGGGGTCCTGGTTTTTCCACGTAATCTGATAGTAGATTCTTGTCACATGTCATGTGTTTTGAACAACCACTATCGATTATCCAGATTGCTCCTCTTGCAATTTTACTCCTCCTTGCAGATCTTTGATCCTGCAATTAATAAAACTTAGCTACCCTTTCAACGTTTGGGTGCTTGATTATTAGCAAATGTTCCTTTTCGAATCCAGAACATTTTGGGGTTTGGAACAGAAATATAGCAGGTAATAGTATTTCCATCATTGTCAACTTTAGATAGTGAGTGAATTTCTGAAGGATGATATTTCTCTAATCCATCATTCTTCAATCCTTTCTTAACTGGTGCTGTCCTGTTGACATTATTGTTTGGTGGTGTCCTGTTGACCCTTTTGTTGTGAGCATGATCTGATTTTGTGTAGTAAGCTGGTTGACCCTTCGACTTATGGTATTGCTTGTTGTCAGTCTGTTTTATGACCATCTTTTGAGGAAGACCTTTCTTGTTTTTCAAGTCTTTTACTTGATCTGGAATATTCTTCCTTTCTGGTACGAAGTTTATGGTTCCAGTCGAATTTCCTGAGTGACCTGGATACCCTAATCCAGATGTGCCCTTTTGTTGCAGATTGATCAGCAGCTTGGCACGTTCATCACTCTTGTAGATCATTTCTTTTCCTTTCTTGATCTTTTCTTCAGCAACATTGTATCTTGAGATCAGATCCTTAATTTTTGAGTTAAGAGCGTGAAACTCACTGTCTTTACTCTTGATCTGTTCTTCCAAATCAGTAATTTTGGCAGCAAATTTAGTGTTTGCTGTGCTTAGAGTCTGCTCAATCTTCTTTAATCTGTCATTCTCTTCGACTACTTCTTTGAACAGTCTTTTGATGCTTGAGTAGCTTTTGAACATCTCATCTATTTCATTCCATGAGTATTCTGCTTGATCTTCACTTTCCTGTTCAAGATTATTTTCATTATCTGAGGAATTTGAGTAGCAAGAATTTACCTCAACTTCATCTAGACCGTTGTCCAAGCCTACATAGCATTCATTCCAGCTTTCTTCGTCGTCAGCAATGAAAGCCTCATCATTTTCTGATGAACTGTCTGAGAAATGACTTGAGCTGCTTGAGTTCTGTTCAGCTATCATGGCTTTGCGCTCATTTTTAAGCTTTCGATCTCTTTTAGCTCTTAGTTCTTCTCTTTGGCTTCTGGACAGATTAGGACAATCTGTTTTGAAGTGACCTGTTCTGCCACATTCAAAACAAGTGTAATCTGTTGAGCTAGAGGTCTTTGTTGTTTTAGTAGTCTGCTGTTTAGATTCATTCTTATCATCTGATCGATCATTGTTATACTTCCTGTTGAAGTTTCTCTTGTTATCTTTGTAGAAGCGTCTGTATTTCTTTGATCTGGTTTCCATCTTGTCCATCCGTTTAGCCATCATTGCAAACTCTTTTAAGAGTTTGTCATAGCCTTTCTCTTCGTCTGGAGTTACAGACTCAGAAGGATCATCTGGTTTGCTCTTCGCTTTGAAGGCTACCTCTTTGTCCTTCTTTGAACTTCTTTCTGCCTTTTTGGACAGATGATCTGGTCCTCGAATTCTTTGAATGTCACATTCATGACCTTCGAGATGATCAAATAAGGCTTCAGTAGACAGATCATTGAAGTCTGCCCTTAGAGGTTGCATTGCAGCATAGATCTCCCAGCTAGGTGGAAGTGCTCTAAGAACTTTCATGTTCTTCTCCCTTTGAGTATACTTGTTCTTTTTGAACGCAGATATCTCTAGGAGAATTCCAGTGAATCTCATCTTCATCTGTTCTATTGTCTCGCCTGGTTTCATCTTAAATTCATCGTATTTGTTGCAGGCTAGAGACAGCTTGTTCTCGATCATTACTTCAGATCCTAGGGCTAGGTCTCTCAAGGCTTCCCACATCTCTTTGGCAGTATCCAGATCTTGGATTTTAGCCAGATGTATGCCCTTGACCGTGCTGGAGATGATTCCTTTGGCAAAATCATCAAGATTTGCCTCTCTCCTTTCTTCAGAGGTATATTTTCTGGGATCCTTTAGAACAGTTTCTTTAACTGCTCCTGTATCTGTGATACGAGTGGTCTCTTCGGTGATTGCCAATGGCCCTTCTTCGATTACTTTCCACATCAAGCAGTGATGGGCTTTGAGGCACATTTTGATTTTGAAGCTCCATTCTCTATATCCTTGGATAGAGAATTCTTCGCAAGCCCTGATAACAGATGACTCCATAACAAACAGAATGCACGTGAATGAAAAAGTTTTTCTAGATCTATTCAAGTAGACCACGCAGGTTTTAACCCTGTGAAACAAAACAATGGTCAGTTTGAACCACTGCTCTGATACCACTTGTTGGTCCCGAAAGAGCAAGGTTTGGTGTATGGGGGGGGGGAATACACCAAATACTAACTTTTCAGTTTTACTTGACAACTTATAAGAGAGCTCAAGCTATTCTGTATAAGAAATTGCTTGGGATGACTGACCAGATCGATATACAGATCAGTAGCTGGTTTAGTCCAGACAGATTACTCTCTAAGTGTAAACACTTAACAGATAATAAGAGTGATCTTATTACCTCCTGAGTGTAGAGTGAGTGCGGAATAATGGTGGATTAATGATTGCTCTTGTTTTGAAAACCTTTAATAATTAACCAGATTGCTTAGGAGATTGATTGAGATGCAGATGGATGAGAGTGCAGAGAGTTGGAATAATAAACAACTGAAAATATAAAGAATGCAGAAATGTAAAGCACACAGTTGTTTAACGTGGTTCGGGAAATCCCTACGTCCACGATCTGGTCAAAAACTAGACCAGATTATCCACTACTAGGATACTCTGCTTCTTTATACTCGTGGAGAACGAGTCACAAGTACCAATCACAACTAGAGTGATACTTATGCACGAATGAAGGGTCGTGTCCCTTTACAACAGATTACCTCTACGTTACCACTAGAAAACTACTAGCTAGCAGGGTGATCTCCTTTCTCTCGATAAGATAGACTTGAATCGAGGTGGTTGGTGTGATGTTGAATCACAGATTGTTGAAGCTCTAAAGTCTGGAAAGCAGAGTGCTTGAAAGATAATTGCAGTACAGCTCGTGCGTGAGTTCTCCTGTATTTCCAGATTGTTGTCTTCAACTATATAGGCCTTGAATTTAAAATTCTAGCCGTTGTTGATTGGCGTGGGATAGATGGTATATTGCCAATCAATGGTTTCCATCATATCTGTTCTTGCCATATAGAAAAGGTTGACTCAATCTTTGATTTATGGAAATCAGATTGTTAACGGTCTCTTTCCTTATTTGTTTAAATCGTAGATCATCTTTCCAAACCCTGTTGGATGGACCTTGATCTTGACGTGGCAAGTGCATATGATGTGTAGGACGATGTCAGCTGATACTTTGATGACTCAGTCATTCTGGTTTATCGCTGTAGGCATCGATCTGGTCATCGATCTGGTGGCTGACTGTTACAGCAGATCGATTCTTCTTTGATATAAAGCACTGACTTTCATCCTATTCAAGTTTGAGACTGACTTCTATAGGAATATATCCTTTACATTTTAAGTCATCTCCTAATCTGTTCCATAACAGAAATCACCTTATCTATAGTGATCTGTTTTTACACGAGGAACAGGTTTTAAGCATAAAGACCAGCTAAGTGTGTTTTCGAGAGACCATCATCAACACTAATCTTAGGGTTCCCAACAATTTCCCCCTTGTTGATGATGTCGAAACCACACTTTACAAAAGAATCCTATCAGATCATAAAGAACGATCTGGTCTGGTCTTCCAGATAGATTAAATTACGTTATTAAATTTATAACGTTTTAGGATATTTTTATATGTGTTCTGGACAATAAAGTGTTGTCATCAGAAACTCAAAAAGGATTTCATATATTGATAAGAAGACAAGAGAGGTTACAGATAGACAGAACAAGTCATAAGAAAAGGCAGATCACAAAGATATAAGAATTAAGACTACTATCTGCTTTTTCTTCTCTCATCTTGTTGCTTCTTCATTCTTGCTCTGGTCTCATCAGATATAAGCTGCACGCTTTCGTATACCCCTTCTCTTACCCTTATGTAGTCAGGGTCTTCAGCATCCACCTTATATCCTCTGTTTTCTGCTAGTTGGTTTATGAAGTTCAGCAGAAAGGTTTTGTCAGGGAGGTCTGTCCCAGGAATAGTGGGACAGGTTCTGAACTCCCTTTCTGGAGCAGTTATCTGGATTTGGGCTTTTGCAGCAGCAGCTCTGATCTCTTCCACCAGATCCTTTGCATCATTTCGATCCATATACAGGTCGAAGGCTTCATTAGGTGTCCCCTCACAGTAGAGAGGTTCCTTGAGGAAATAACGGCACATGATGAATCCATACTTCAGCCCTTCAAATCCCTCCTTCAGATGATCTGGGACCCAGTTGGTCTCTCCCTGTTTTGTCAAAGATTTGCGAATGGGAGCAGATGAGAACCAACTGGATCCAGCTCTTTTCTTTTTCTTGGGTGGTTGGGATGAGCTGCTTGGAGTGAAGGTTTTCTGTGCTTGGAAGGAAGGAGAGCTGGCTGGTTTCTTTGCAGTTGATGCACCAGATCCAGTCAAGCTCTTCTGTTTTTCTTCTGCTGCTTTCTCTTTCTTCTTTTCCTGCGCAGCAGATGGCAGCTTTTTCTTCCCAATTCCTTCCCCCTTTTCGACATCATCAATAAATGATTGAATGAATGTCTTGAG
>JAPKLX010001829.1:0-17445 GCA_026898415.1 Leonotis leonurus | reverse complement strand
TTGGACAATTGTATCATTAAAATCATGTGAAATGAGTGTTTATCAACCATTCAAGTAGGCTTTTCTTACCCTATGAAAATATATGTGTGTACGCTTTCAAATGAAATGAGATGTTTTCAAAAGCACTGTCTTGCCATGAATGTTTTCAATTTATGTACGATGCCTATCTGTTATATGATAATCGAATTCGGGTTTCCAGTGGATTAGCGTCTCTGCTCGAACCAGTGTACACAAAGGACCGTGAGTCATCTTAGCGGGTTGGCCGGTCAAGGTGTTCGTGGGAAGCGGCCACTTCCCCGGCACATAGAACTTCAGATATGGTTGATTACGAAGAACTAGGACTGCAGTCAAACTAGAACTTTCTCAAAGAAATGTTTTTGTGAACATAGGTGCTTTAGAGACAAAATCCCTATGTTTCACTCGAATGGCTTGACAGTTATATATGTATGTGTGCGATTTCGGCACGTGTCTACTGAGTACAATTTGTACTCAGCCCTGCATGTATTTCTAAACGTGCAGGATAAGGATGAAGAAGACGTGGGTGCTATGTCGTGCTTTTGTCGGACTCCATAGTAGCTGACTCTTGGGGGTTCTGCGTGTCTTCATACACGTAGGATTTTATTATGCGATCCTGAAAGTTCCGCTGCTAGACTTTTATGTAATAGATCCGAGACTAAACTCTAAATTCTGTTATGTAATGTAACGAGCTTATGACTCTGACTCCCTGATTTACGGGATTGGTCCTTATTTATGTTATGAAAGGAATATTTATTTTCTTTCTCTTGTCATTATTCCTTTCATTGGTCATGTTCCCGGCTTTACTAGAATTAGTAGAAAGCGGGCGTGACAAAAAATGAATAAGTGTATAAGTCTAGCACACATAAACCTTATTGAATTTGTTGAAAAGAAGTGCAACATATATACAAATGTAAGGAATGTTCGAATATGAACTCGTAATAAAATAGAGACGGTTGATCTGTGTAGACTCTATTAGACCCTTGCCAGCGTCATCCTGTTGATAAAAAAATATGTATCTAAAAATTTTCATAGAAACAAAATACTGTCAACGGAAGCATAAGAATAATGTGAAATATATCGTCATACCTCGCAATTTCTGTAAAATTTCGTCGTACACCACGTTAACTGTCATGTTATCCGACTTATTTTCCTTGTCATATATTAAAACTTTAAGTCCACGTTTGCTAGTGAATACGGGCTTCAGCAGATATAGTCCAACATTGGATAGAGACTGTCATTGACTCTTGTTTCTTGTCATTGCAAAACATACAGTGAAAGGGAACTGTCTCCTCTGGAATTTAATCGGAAATTTGGTGAAATATGATGGACTCAATATCATTCTGGCAATAGGAAACTTTTCTCCTGCTTTCTTCCCCGATATGTGTTTGGCTTCAATCACACGATCCCCAAGTTTAGTGACAATCATTCTCGTTCCATTGCACAGCTCATTGGACGGATCGATATTCCTAAGAAGCATTATGACACATCCCTCTTTCAATTTAATCTCATGATTCGGCAATCCAGAACACTTGATTGTGTTGAGGTATTCAACTGAGTAAACGTCATCATCCAGATCGACCACTCCATCTTCTTTGCAAATACTGTCCGAACTAAGGTATACTCGTTCAGTAGCAGACATTTGCAACATGACAGAATTATTGATCTCATCAACCATGTCATTAGTTGGTGCTAGAATAGCTCTATTGTCCCGCCCCAATTCCCAAGGGAAGGCCCGTAAGCCGGGGTGCGACTAGGGGTGAGATTTAAGAAGCAGGGAAGAAGGGGGGGCATGCTTGACTTGGAAAGAAACCCGAATAATACATCAAACATAACCATTAATATATAAACGAGAAGACTCGCAATTCAAATCGATGCAAAAAGCTATTCGAGGTCAGAAGTTGAGGTTCACAATCCTAATTCTATCAAATAGAATAACATAACCAGAGTCATTAGAAAGTTATAGATCGACAGACGAATTATACTTGACAAAAGGGAATATCATAGCGGAAGCAATTCATAAAACCAACCAGATGACAACAACAACGCCTCAGCTCAACCCGTCACCACCGACACTTAACCTGAAAAAATTTGAAAACAATTTGTGGGCTGAGTACTAGTGTACTCAGTGGGCTATGCATTTTATAAACAGTTTTATAAAATTTAAACATTTTTATCCATTCATGAACATACCTTAGAAGGTTTCAAAACGCAAAGTACTTCTAAACATGTTAAAACATTTATCATTTCATTCGTTGTGCACAGTTATGTACGTTCTAAAGTTACTCTTACTTTGGCCCCGGACCTCTTGCCACTGTCGAGCCCATTTACATCCAGACTTCGGGTCGAAACCCAGAGAGTCTATTTGAGCATTTAGATTTCGGGTTGAAACCCAGAGAATCCCTTTCTGCTTTTGGATTTCAGGTCAAAACCCAGAGAATCCCATTAACATTACAGCAGCACACAATGGAGATCAACCCATTGCACTACTACCCAGCGTGTACACAGTTTTCGACTAACGTGTTAGGTAAAGTCGAAAACCTCGATCGATTAACTTCAGAGCATTAAACTTAATTGAACGTACATTAAAACATGACATGGATAACATTCATTTTGCAATATCAGAGCTTATATAACTCAAACATAATTTTGAGAAAAATAAACCCACCTCTTGGAATAAATCCGTAGCTTTAAATCTCCCTTGAGTTTAGAAAAGCGGTGCTAATCCTCACGTGCAATTTCGGTTACACGTTGTATTTGACCTTCATAATATACTTAGAAACCTAAGAATTTAAATAAATTTATATCTAATTAAAAGCTAATAAATAGCTCTTAGAATTTCATATCCATTCTATTTCTATAAACGAATCTTGGATTTTCTCCGAAAATCTTAGCTCGTTTTATAGCATTTAATAAATTAAAGCTATCATTACTCGTTTAAAACGAGACAATTAAATATTACATAAACATATGTGAAATGAATATTGACCCACTTTTAATCGTTATTTGCATTGAGCTTCGATTCATAATCTTTTTGTTAATTAATATCATAAATAATTATTCTCAATTAATAATTATTGAAATCTTAATAATTTAATTAACCAAGATTAATTAAATTACATCATTCTATAAAAAAAATTATAGATCTAAGTGTCCATTAAACCTAACATACCCAAATTTGGCCCTTTATTTTCGTTGGCTAGACCCATCAATTTTATTTTTTTAATTTGACCAACTCATTATTATCTTTCCTTTCCTAATTTTCTTTATTCATTTTCTTTTCTCACACCCTCCTAATACTCTCTCTCCTCATTTCTTATTTTCTCAACGAAGCAATTCCCAAATCTCATTTCTGCAAAAAAAAAAAACAATTTCCTTTCCCTTTCATCCATCTTCTTCTTCGTGTCCGACAAGCCTCCGGCCGCCGTCGCACGAGTCTCCGGTCGACTCCGTCCACACCCATCATCACAGGTAATTATCCATCTGCCTTATCTTTCTTCTTCCTTCTTCACTTTGCTCTGCGCTTCTGCTCTGTTTCTGATCTGCCTTCGCCGTGCTCCCAACAGGCAGCCACCCTGCGCCGCCTCCTCTCGCCCAGCGTCGCCGCGCTTTGCCCTCCTCCTATTTCAACCGTGAGCAGCCCGTGTCTGCGCGCTCGACGGGGACCAGCCTGCGCTGCTCTTGCCTCATCACCTCTCCGCGCTGCGCTCTCCGCCACCATCCGCGCTGCTGCTCCTCGCTCCGCCGCTGCTCCGTCCTCGTTCTTCGCCACTTCGCCGGTGTCGCTACATAGCAATGAAGATGTTCGAGGTGATTCGAAGGCTGTCCGAGGTCTGTCCGGAGCTGTTGCACTCATTGCCGTTGCTCGCCTGCAGCAGCCTTCTCCGAGTCGTCGCTCGTGGCAGCATGTAATTCACCCTCCCAATTTCAAAATCTTTTCTTTAATTTGTTTGGTGATTTATGATATATTTGTGTCATCGTACAATCAAAGTTTCCTTCTAAATTATTAAGCTTGATTATTAAATATGCAAATGCAATCTAAGTTATGGGTCAAGACTTAGGCAATAGAACTATGTTCTATGTTTTAAAACTGAAATTAATTGACTATGAGCAGGCTATAATTTAAATGAAATCAGAGCTTGAACCTATTTGATTTGGTGATGAACTGAATGAATACGTCGCCTTTGTTGTTCCTAATGTTCTTCACTGCCTCTGCTCATCTTGCTTTTCTCTTTTTTTCTTCTCGGTTTTTTTTTTACAGCTTATGTGGGTGGAGAAGGTGAAGATATGGTGAAGGTGTTTAAATGATGGGAGGTTATTTTGGTGTGTGGCTGTAGAAGAACCACGACAAACAAATCTTTTGAAATCTGTTCAAAATCTTTGATAGGGGCTGTAGAAAGGTTGTAGAGTTGGTAGGAGTTGGATATTTTTAATGCACTATTAGCCATTTTCTCTTGTTGAGTTAGTGATGTCTATTACATTATTGCTGGATAACTTACATAACTTTAATCTTAGTTTTACTTTTATTTTTTTTTTCCATTTGACAATCTAGTCTAAATAGACGACTAAATTAGTTCGACTAATTTTCTTGAATCGATTCATTTTAAATTCGTGTTTAAATCGTTATTCGATTTAAATTAATAACCTAAAATGAAACTCAACATCGGAGTTTTATAATTCTTAAAGGATATGAGAACTCTAATATAATAAAACGCGATTAAAACTATTATTAAAAGAGCGGGGTATTACATCCTACCCTCCTTAAAAAAAATTTCATCTCGAAATTTAGATTCCTTCAGGGAGTAACTCTGGATACATTTCTTTCATTTTATCCTCTAGTTCCCATGTAGCTTCTTCTTTACCATGGTGTTTCCACATCACTTTAACGAGGGCGATCTCCTTGCTCCTCAATACTTGAACTTTGCGATCAAGTATTTCCATTGGCTTCTCATCATAACTTAGATCCTGTGCTAGGACTACGTCATCATATTTGATCACATGTTTTGGATCGAAAACATACTTTCGAAATTGTGAGACATGAAACACATTGTGCACATCTCCAATGCTAGGTGGCAGTGCCAACCTATAGGCTACGGGGCCTATTCTTTCCAGGATCTCAAAAGGTCCTATGTAACGAGGACGTAACTTTCCTCTCTTGCCAAAGCGTATAACTCCCTTAGAAGGAGATACTTTCAGGAATACTCGATCCCCGACATTAAATTCTAAATTTGAACGACACTTGTCGGCATAACTTTTCTGTCGATCTTGAGCCTCTTTGATCTTTTGTTTGATGTGGTCGACCTTCTCAACCATCTGTTGAACTAATTCTGGACCTAAGAGTTTTCTTTCACCGACTTCGTCCCAATACAGTGGCGACCTACATTTTTTGCCATACAGAGCTTCATATGGAGCCATTTCTATCGTCGCTTGATAACTGTTGTTATAAGAAAATTCCACAAGAGGTAGTAAATCCTCCCAACTTCCTCCTCGGTCCGCGACTATAGCTCGCAACATATCTTCTAGAATTTGTATTGTCCTTTCTGACTGTCCGTTAGTTTGAGGGTGAAAAGCAGTACTAAAATTCAATTGAGTACCCATTGCTTCCTGCAACCCTTTCCAGAAACGTGACGTGAACCTTGTGTCACGATCTGACGTGATTGAGACAGGTACATCGTGAAGGCGTACTATCTCCTTAACATAAAGCTTTGCAAGTTTTTCCAAACCAAAGGTCATTTGGATTGGCAAAAAGTACGCTGACTTTGTGAGCCGGTCTACAGTGACCCAGATGGCAGTGTTGCCACGTACCGACTTCGGTAGGCTTACCACAAAATCCATATTGATGTGCTCTCACTTCCATTCTGGAATAGGTAGTGGTTGCAGCATCCCGTACGGTCTTTGATGAACAGCCTTAACTTGTTGACATGCTAGACATCGTTCCACAAATGACGCTACGTCCCGTTTCATTCCTTTCCACCAAAATCTTCCTTTCAAGTCCTGATACATCTTAGTACTTCCAGGATGGGCAGTGTATGGTGTGTCATGAGCTTCACTCATTATCTCTTCCTTCAGCTCTCCATTGTGAGGCACAGACAGTCTATCTCCAAATCTCAAAGCATTATCTTTATCTTCGGTAAAACCCTTATGTTCACCTGATCTTGTTGCAAGACGAATTTTCTCCAAAAATTCATCTTCTCGTTGTGCCCTCACGATTCTTTCCTTCAAATCTGGCTCCGCTGTTATGACTGCTAAGTAACTTAACACAATTTCAGGAGGGTGTACAACCTCTAAACTGAGCTTAGCAAAGTCATGAATTAGTTCATCTTGTTGGGTAATACAATACCCTAACTTGGCCTTCGTGTTTCGACTCAAAGCATCTGCTACCACGTTGGCCTTTCCTGGGTGGTAGTTGATTGTAAAGTCATAATCTTTTACTAATTCGAGCCATCTCCTTTGTCTCATATTTAGATCCTTCTGCTCGAAAAAGTATTTTAAACTCTTGTGATCAGTGAAAATCTCACACCTTACTCCGTACAGGTGATGTCTCCAGATTTTCAATGCATGCACGACTGCAGCCAATTCTAGATCATGAGTTGGGTAATTCAACTCATGTGGTTTGAATTGTCGGGATGCATATGCAATAACCTTTCTGTTTTGCATTAACACACATCCTAATCTTAGTTTTGAGGCATCCGTATAAACAACGAATCCTTCTTTTTCTTCTGGAACAGCTAACACTGGAGCAGTAGTTAGCCTGGTCTTGAGTTCTTGAAAACTCTTCTCACAATCTTCTGACCAAGTAAACTTGATCCCTTTTCTTAATAATTGTGTCATTGGCCTAGCTAACTTTGAAAATCCCTCTATGAAACGCCGATAGTATCCAGCTAGGCCAAGAAAACTCCTTATCTCATTTATGTTGGATGTCGTTCTCCATTCCTTCACTGATTCAACCTTGGCAGGGTCAACTATGATTCCATCGGCTGAAACTATGTGTTCAAGGAACATAACTTCCTTTAGCCATAATTCACATTTGCTGAATTTGGCATATAATTTCTCTGCACGTAAAGTTTCTAGAACTATACGCATGTGCTCTTTATGTTGTTCCTCACTCTTTGAGTAAATGAGGATGTCATCAATGAAAACTAAGACAAAATTGTCCAAGTACTGATGAAACACTCTATTCATCAGATCCATGAAGATAGCAGGGGCATTTGTCAACCCAAATGGCATTACTGTAAACTCATAATGACCGTAGCGTGTTCTAAACGCAGTCTTAGGAATATCTTCCTTCTTCATCTTGAGTTGGTGGTAGCCAGACCTTAAGTCTATCTTTGAAAACACTCTAGCTCCCTTCAGCTGGTCAAACAAATCTTCTATCCTCGGAAGAGGATATCTATTCTTGATAGTGAGTTTTTTCAACTCTCTATAGTCGATACACATTCTCAGTGTACCGTCTTTCTTCTTCACGAAAAGCACTGGTGCTCCCCATGGCGACACACTAGGTTGTATGAAACCTAGGTCGAGTAACTCTTGTAGTTGAATTTTCAATTCTTGCAGCTCCTTGGGGGCCATCCTATATGGTGCTTTTGATAATGGTGCGGCTCCCGGTTCTAGATCTATTGTAAAATCTAGTTGCCTTTCTGGAGGTAATCCAGGTAGGTCTTCAGGAAATACGTCTGGGTATCCCTGTACTACTGGTACCTCTACAAGCTCAATTTTATCTTTTTGATTACTTGTCAGGCTTACCAAGAAAGATTGACATCCACTCTTCTTTATGAGCATCATAGCTTTGAAAGCTGAGATAACGGGTACTTTCGTGCTCGTTCTCTTTCCTCGGAGACCAACTTGGATTCCTTCTTGTGTTTGAAACAAAACTTCTCTCTCTTTGCAACAAATCTTCACGCCATTTTCTTCCATGAAATCCATACCCAAGATAACGTCGAAATCTTTCATATCAATTACATAAAGATCTACTCTGAGGGAAAGTTTCCCAATTCTAAGATCCTGATTCAAGCATATCTCCCTAGAAATCATCTGTCTTCCTGAGGGAATACTTATCTTAAGGACGTTCTCAGGCCGTTCAGTCACTAAGTTTAGTTCTCTACAGGCATACTTCGAGATAAAAGAATGTGATGCTCCCGTATCAAACAAAGCTAAAACAGGTCGATCAACAAGATGGATCATACCTGCTAAGTTTCCTTGAGCATGTGCTGCCTGCTGTTGGTTCAGTGCATAGGCCCTAGCTTGTGGTTGTTGCCTCTGATTCCCTACTGGTCCTTGGTTTGGCCTTTGTTGATTACCTTGATTTTGTTGCGGCACTCCTCCAACAATCCTTGCCTGATTCGGACATGTTCTGGCAAAATGTCCTGCTTGGCCACACTTGTAGCAGTCATTGGTTCCCTTTCGACATTCTCTTAAATGAGTCCTTTGGCATTTGGGACATGGTGGTTTATTCTCAGTTTGGAATCGTTGTTGGGGACGTTGGTATTGTTGATAGTTGTTCTGCTGGTTTTGTCCTGGATATGTTCCTTGTGTTCCCTTCCACGGCTTCTTATCATTTCCTGAATTTCCTCCACTTCGATCTTCCCATTTTCGTTTTCCTTTTCCACCATCATGTTGTGGAACTTGTGAGTTAAACCTCTCTTGAGGTAGCAATGACTCGATAGTGAGAGCCCTGCTCAGTGATTGCGCGTATGTGAGATCTCCTTGTGCAGCTAACGATACTGAGATCTCATGGCAAAGTCCTAAACAAAATTTTTCAGCTCGTTTCTCGTCGGTGTCCACCAGATGTGGTGCATAACGCGATAGCTGGTTGAAAGCTCGATCATACTCAGTAACTGTCCCCTTCCTCTGTTTCAGATTCCAGAACTCATTTTGCTTCTTGTGGCGATAACATCCTGATATGTATTTCTCATACAGTTCTTCCTTAAAATCTTCCCATGTGAAAACTTGCCAGTTTTCAGGAGTCATGGTGCGTCTTACTGACTCCCACCAATAGTCAGCCTCATCAATCAGTTGGTAAGTAGCACACGTCAACTTTTCTAGATCAGTGCATCCTATGTAGTCGAAAATCCTTTCAACAGCTCGGATCCACTTCTCGGCATCCATCGGATCACCTAGTCCATCAAAAGTAGGTGGTTTTTCCTTTTGAAATTTCTCTTCAGCTCGACGTTCAGGAAATATGTTGGCAGCTGGCTCCTGTGGCAATGGTCCTCGACCTCGTCCTCTGCCTCTGCCTCTGCCTCTTCCTCTAGCTCGACCACGACCTCGTCCTCTTCCTTCTGCCATACTGTAAAATCCCGAAATATCGATATGTTTATTTAGAAATTAATTAAATATTATTATTATTATTAAGAAAAGTTTACTGAAAAATATTCGATTTTTTTTAAACGTACTTACAAACTCTAATTCTTTTATCTTAAGGTTTAATTAAAATATTATATTTATAGAACGGTAACGCTTGCGCATGAATAACTTGGAAAAATAAATTTTCTTGTCATGTGATTATACTACCTAATAATAGAGCTCGTCGAGACGAATCCATAGACACCAAGATCGTAAAAATCGGACATCGTTTGAGCCCTCGGTGAATTTTTAAAGTTCAAGACGAAATGGGTATAAATACCCTTCTTTTCTTTCTCTCCTCCTCATTTTTTCACCCCACCAGATTTCTAGAGAGAGATGCTCTCCTCCAGCCACTGCCGGACAGCCGCCGGCCGGCCACCGGACCACCGCCGGCCGGCCACCGGACCACCGCCGGCCGGTCACCGGAAAATTTTTCCGGCGACCAAATGAGCCCAAATTTCACCCCGAGCTTTCTTTCGACGCGTAGATTCCATTTCCGGGGTCCGATCGTCCAGAAAATGGTTGGAAGGCAGCCATGCAAGGCCAAACTTTTGGCCAAAGTAGTAAGTTTGAACTCTTCCACATCCTCTTTTCTCAATTGTCATCCTTCAATTCTCACCCCTTCTTTCTACCATTTTCACAACCATGCTCCGGCAAGAAGAGGGCAGCTCCGGCGAGGAGAGGAAAACTCCGGCAAACCCACCATGAAAGCTTCATCTTCACACCTTAGTTATTCTATAAGGTAGTCATTCTTTCTTTTTATCGATTTAGACCGCAATGGGGTAGGATTATGGATTGGTTTGAGTTAATAAGTGATAATATAGTTATTTGATTTGAGAATTAGTAGTTTGATGATATTGTGTTGATAATGAAACATAATGAATTAGGAGATTAAGTTTTACCCTACATTTACATGGTTCAAAGTTTCTGCCCGGATTCTGCCTTGTAATTTTCGTATAGTATTATTATCAAAAATCTTATCTTTTAAACATAATAAAATATTAGATTGAGTTAGGAGTAATCTCCAACTTGAATCACCCCGTTTCGTTATGTTTTCGATTTGTTATGAATTTTTCAAAATGGTTGCGCAAACTGTCAATTCCAGCGAAAATCTGAAAATTTATCTAACTTTGAAAATTCGTGAAAAATAGAGTAAAATGATTTTATGTGGTTTGTTTTCATAGTATAAAACTTTACGATGTTATGGTCACTTTAAAATTTAATTCGATACAATTTAAGTTATTTCTGATTTATAATGATTTTTCAAAGTCAACTGCTCATATGACATTAAAAGATGTGTTTTTTTTAAAAAAAATTCTAAACTATATAATTTTATTTTAGATTATTGGATCAATAAAACCCAAAACTGTTTTTAAGGAATATTTCCTATGATTTTAGTAATATGTTGGTAAGATTTCACATTCATTAGAGTTCGTTTGATATAGTAACAAAAATTCAACTTTTAATCGTCTTGAAAAAGTCTTGAAAGTATCGTTAATATCTTTTTGGGAGTCAAACTTTTCAATGTGATAAATTTTTGGTAAGTCAATAGTTCAATGTCTTTTTTTTTTTTTTTTTTAAAAAAAAAAACACTAGTGTGAAATTTCAAATGGATTGAATAATATTTACATTTACTATGATTTATTCTATATATCGTGTTTGCATAAGTCTACACTAAGAATCACCATTGGAAGCCCAAATATATCACAACCCATTAGCTATTTACGAATGTCATTATTTTTAAGTGAAACTTAGGGCACGACTATTTCGAAGAAGTCTAACGAGAATCCAAAATCCTATTAAGTTGGAACGACTCATTACTCGAAGTTGACGAATGATATGATTATATAAAGTACTCGCGTAGCCTAGCTAAGTTTTACTCCTTCTATCATGATGCTCGAATTGACTACAAACGGATCGAAATTGATTAAGTGGTTGGACGAGTCTTGTAAATGATGATCGTCGGGTAATAGATAGGTCAACGTTAGAATGGTTAGACATTAAGCTAATGAAGCACTAGATCGTGCTTAAGGTTGGAGAATAGGTTAGCACCTATCAATTTGTACTTAGCCATGAGATTCATTTTGTAGGGTCTTATCGAGGAATACCATCTATCATTTACAATGGAATGTGAGCTCCATACATTGGTGACAGGTGTGGGTCTATTTACAGTACGGTATTTTGAGTTAATAAGCTCGAACTGCTTTTTATGAAAATGTGAATTTACATGCCAAATGTTTTATTATGCTCATGTGTATCCTATATGTGATGGATCGGTATTACCGTACCCATTGATTGGCGCTGCCAATGATGTAAGTTAACAATTGTGCCTTGAGCCGGATCCGGCCAAGGTAGTGTACACGGAAAGTCCGGATCGGGTGAACTTGGCCAGGTTCCCCGGTCTTGGCGAAAGGGGATTATTCGCGGAAGACTTCGGTTTTCCCCGTCTAGTCGCAATGAGGAACACAATGAATGAGCAAAGAATGATGACGAGCTCGATATGATGGTAAAATGTATGTTTTCATATGTGTATGGTGGGCTTTCATTTTGAAACGCCATGCATCATATGGTTGGGCATGTAATATTCTTTAAACGAAGATTTTTGTTGTTTTTCACTGAAAAAGTCGGGCAACGACTCACACTGAGTACACTAGTACTCAGCCCAAAATATTTTTCAAATATTTTTACAGGTTTTAGGAGGATGGTGATGAGCTGGCGACGAGGTGGGCCTCATCGAGAGTCTTATTCATATATGTCGATTACGTTGGTGAGATGGATGTCATATTGTTATTTATTCCGCTACTTGTCGGTTTTATCTTGTTGATGAACCTCATTATCCAAATTCATAATCTCATCGTGTTGATCCTTAATACGTTACTTTCAACTTTCCACCTTAATTACATGAATGTATACGGTTCAATGTCTTCATACATTGAACTCGTGTCGTATCTAGAGTGTCCAAAATCCTGGAGTTCTCCTTTCTTCTTTAATTATTACATCATTTTTGTTGTTTTGAAACAGTTTCCAATATATTTCATTAAATTCCTATTCCGCGTAGGCCCCCTTCTGCGGGGCGTTACAGAGTGGTATCAGAGCTTTTGTTCGCTCTGGATACGAAAACCATTTTCCCTTATTTCTCGAGTCTAGAATTTGTTTCTCTAGATTCATAAAAGTTATATAATTCTTCGGCCATCTCGTAGCGCTCTTCACCACCTCAAAAAGAAGGTAATAATATTTTCAAATGATTACGATGTTTTCGAAATAATTTACAAATGCTTTTAAAATGACATGTATAAGTCATGTTATATGAAGTGAAATGTTATGATGAATACATGTATGGAACTGTGAGAATCATTTCTGAAGTTACCCATGAAAATGAATATTGAAAAGTTTACGTGATATATTGATTCAATTATGAAAGTGTAATGTTTGGTCGTAAAGTGAGACATGGATATGTTTTATGTGATCAAGATAGGGGCGTAGTAACCCTTGAGATCAAATGGATATGTTTTATGTGATTAAGATAGGGCCGTAGAAACCCTTGAGATCAAATGGATAATGTTTAAGATGATTAATGATTAAATCGTGTAATTTTATTGATGTATTGGAGACTCACATGATCAAGATAGGGACAAAGGAAACCCTTGAGATCGAAATGATAATAATGATGATGAGATGACCACATTCCAAGCTATTTGTGTGTCTAAATGATAAAGTACCACATATGTAGAGATACTGACATAGTGACTCCTCTAGCATATTGTGACCACTATGATAGTGATAGAAGAATTGTAGTTCTCGAATTAAACTATGAGAATGACTATGAATTGACTTTTAAGTTACTGGTAGAGGAGTTCAAACTTAGGCTTGCAGGTCTAGAGAACTTGAATCAAGCTAGATCCCTGAATGAACTAATGATATCATTTAGAAGAACTTAACACGATGATAAGTGACTCTCACCTTTCTTAGAATGCTTACTTATTACTATCATGAACTAAAGTGACGAATGAAGGTCTCTCCCATTTTGTATATGACTAGATGACGATGAACTCTATGATAAGACTGCTTTTGATAGAATAGATCCAGATTGAAAATAAGGTAGTATGCTTCATGAAACTAAATAGAAACGAGCATATACCCGTTAACGAATATGTAGATCTATACCTTAATCCCACAAGTTACGATAAAGAGAAGAATTTCTAATGAAGACTGCGCGTGAACTCCAAAAGTGCCACTATGGAAGACCAAGTAGCAACTCGTTTAACCCTTAATACCTTTACGATTTACCTCATAATGTTATGTGCAAGATGAGGAGTCGAGGAGATGAAAGCGTTGCGATGATATCAAGTCATGATGCATCAGGTGACAACAAATGTTTACATAAGATACAATCATACAAGAACGAGATAAGTCAACGACATGCCCTTAGCAAGAAGATGGAGCATCGATAGATTTTTATAATCAAAATAGACTATTGTCTAATACATAGTTTCCCTAAGAGCTAGCCTCGATACTAACTAGTGCTAAACACACCCAACCCATGAGAAATCTCCAAGGGAGCCACTTAGATATGAAGAACTAATCGTCTGAATGAAATCGAGATCCTACCTTTTCTCGCTATCATCTACACCTTATATATATGTTGGATACTTCTCACACTACCCAAAAATAAAATTCCAACTTCTATGAAATCTAATGACATAGGTTTCCTTATGAACCACCTTATACTTCATCTATAAGATATTACTAATATCCCATTGTTTCATCCTCCTATTGAAAAAGCTCTAGTGATGTAAAATTTCTATTGTGCTAAAACTTCTAAGATCGTATTACCCATGAAAATATATCTTGAACCCTTCCTTGACCAATTTGTTCAATCATCGAAATATTTTCAACAAATCTTGCGTGAATATTTTCAAGGTGTTATTCATGTTGGATCATTATTTTCTTTTTATTATCATTGAGTCGAACACTTATTTCATAAATTTTCTAATTTCTTCTAAGGCACATGGCCATTTCTGTGGAAAATTTTCCTTGATCTTCGTATACAAAATTTTATCTTGTACACCTTGATCATTGATTGAGACCATCTTTATCTCTAGTGTTAAAGAAGTTCTTTCTTCGGATGCTATCTTACCATATCACATAAGCATTTGTGTCAGGTTCTTCAAATGTATCATTTAAGATCTTCTACAAATTGAAACAAGAGTATTTCCTTGTTAGTTATACTTTCTTCTTAAAGAATGAGATCTAATTGCAAAATACCAATGATTCCTATTAAATTAGAGTTATTCATCATTCATGATTTGGTTGGAATTCTTTCATGATAAATCTTACCCTCTCTTCATACCTAAAAAAAAAAAAGTGACCGGTATGCACACATCGCTTTTACTACTCTTCATAAATCCGGTTGTTAGTCAGTTTTCTTTTTGATAAAGACCCGAACATGTACTAGTAGCAAGTGTGTATTCAAAGCATCTGTCTCTTAAACTATTCAATGAGTCTAGCTCTTCATCTCTTTCTCTTCTATAACAGCTCTTCCGTGAATATGTTGTACTATCGCTTTCTTTCTTTTCAAGCCAATCGTTAATCTTGCTCTGTCAGATAGACTTGGAAGAGGGGAGTCAAAGACTACGTAGATGAGCGTCTTTCGTTCTTTCTCTTTCTTTAGTGGGGGAGTAAAATGCGGGGAGTCTTTGAGGTTCCGATAGCGATACGAGCTAGATGAGATACAACTGCTAGACGGGATACTGATGGGAAACTAGATGCTCATTTGACGTACTCATGAAGAGAATAATACAATGAATGCTTTTAAGAAAGGTGTGCCTAAATCCGAGAAGTGAAGTTCCATAACTAATTTTTACTCATGAAAAATAGAAATGAGTAATTCCATATCTTCATTGAAACTCATTTAAGCTTTCCCGAGTTCAAAACGTAAGAATGTCCTCCACATTTGAAAATCCATTACCCTTGATTAGACGTCATGATTGATGGTCAATTTTTTTTTTCTTTTTCTCTCTCTCTACCATATTCATTTGAGGTGTTTGTGGACGTATTCTTTCTTGTATACCCTCTTGTACTAATAAAGGGATATCATTTGAATCATATAAATACTTCACATGTTCCAAATTCAACAATGAACTGCCAACTTCAATTTCGTGAATTTTCTTAAAACAAGACCAATATTTGCTTTCATCGTCATTTTCATTAAAATACCTCGTTGAAGTATTATATTCTCTTGAAACATTTTCTTGTCATGTGTAATCATTCCTTGAGAACACCATACTTTGAATCCCACCATTGACAAGTGAATCCAATCCTTGTAACCTTTGACTTTTTATTGAGGAAATTTACATGTTCCTCACCTATCATTTTATTGTTTCAATCCAATTTCAAATCCTTAATCCAAGAAATTGACAAAAATCATTTGATAGTTATCTTGTCTCTAAGCTTATTCATTTGACTCCATTGGATATCAATATTGAACCCAAAATCAAGTTGTCACATAATACTTCTTTGTATCTATTTGGTTCAAAATGAGTCTTCTTGATCCTAAAAATATATAAGTTGTTGTAGTATATCCCATAAACCTTACACTCCATTGACTTCGCTCAATTTGAGACCTTGAATACTATAAGGTGTCAACAACACCTCCGTCAAATTTCAAGGACATTGAATCTCTCCTCTGATTTGCCTTGAATTTAGCTAAACCTTTTGATAAAATATTTGTTCATTCGAACGAGCCATCTAATTACTAAAACTCATTCAATGTTGTCGAATATTTTCAAGCCCCATCTTTTATAGCTGAAACTAAGTCATAGAGTTCTTTAACATGAAACCTTCAAACCCACATAAGGAAGAAAATGATATTTTATGTCCAATGTCAAGACGAAATCCTTTGAAAAACACATTCGAAGAAAGATGGACCCGAAGCCTCAAGGATTACGCCAACTTTGGAGGAACTAAAGAAATACTACCAGCAGCGAGAAATATGTAGATCTCCCTACACCACCCATTCAAGGAACTATTCGATATTTGAGGTTGAAAAATCACACTGAAAAGAAGAAGTAACTAACGACATTGCTATACGTGAATCGAAATATACATGAGAGATAGTTTGCTTACATAGGGTACTCGTATCCATCACATCTGATCGAGACTCGTTTTACTTCATGTTTTTGGACTAGCCTTCAAAATGTCATGGTAACACGTCTACATTTCAGCACGACATATCATACACAAACGGACAGACAATCCGAGAGGACACTCCAAACGCTAGAAGATATGTTACGCATTGTGACGCTCGATCATGGAGGAAGTTGGGAGAACTTCTTGCCGTTAGTGGAATTCACCTACAACAACAACTATCAAACAAACCATCAAGATGACACAATATGAAGCACTCTACGGCCGAAGGCGTGGATCTCCTCTCCATTGGGATGAAGTTGGCGAGAGAAAGATATTAGGGCCTACAACAGTACAAGAAATGGTTGAGGTGACGCATCAGACAAATGGTCAAAGAATCTCAAGATAGACAAAAATCATACGCTAACAGACGTAGAACTGAGTTGCATTTTGATGTTGGGATAAGGTTTTTCTAAAAATTTATCCGATAAGAGGAGTGATCTGTTTTAGCAAGTGAAATTGCACCCTAGATATATAGGACCTAACGAGATCCTAGAAAGAATTGGCCATGTTGCTTATAGACTAGATTTACCTCCTATACTTGGTGATGTACACGATGTATTCCATGTGTCTCAACTTTGAAAATATGTCTACGATCCCAAACATATGATAAGTTACGAGAAGCTAAATCTCAAGTCCGATCTAAGATATGAAGAAAGACCTGAAGACATACTTGACCGAAAGTTCAAAGAATTAAGAAATAAGAAAATCTCAATTGTCAAGGTTTTATGGAAACGTTACGAACAAGAAGAAGCAACATGGGAATTAGAGGACAAAATCAAGGAGCAATACCCCGACTTACCCTATCTAGATACGTGAAATTTCGAGGACGAAATTTTTTTTAAGGGGGGTGGATTGTAAAATCCCGAAATATCGATATGTTTATTTAGAAATTAATTAAAT
>JAPKLX010001457.1:0-20959 GCA_026898415.1 Leonotis leonurus | reverse complement strand
ATAATTAGAGTTGTCCCAAATTCGCAATCATAGAGACAAGAATAGAAAACTTAAGGATCGAAGCTTAGCTGTTGTTGTTTGATAGACCAAACAGCCGTGGAACTTCAAGAGCCACTGCTGTCCAAGGGCAGAGCTCCACCGAGTTGTCCAGCAGCACGATCGAACCATTCCAGCCCTAACCCACACCATTTCAGCTCCTAGCTCCACCCAAATCGCCGGAGAAGAGAGAATGTAGGCGCTGGAGTGTTCTGTTTCGCGAAATGCCATTCTGCCCGATAAATAGGGCGGGACGACGGACTGGGCGACGGACCAGTCCGTCGTCAGGTATAAAATTAATTAAAAAATAAATAAATATTTCACGACGGACTAACGACGGACTGGTCGGACGACGGACCAGTCCGTCGTCCAGTCCGTCGTTAACTTTGGCGCGTACTTACGCGCCAAAAAAACAGTCGCTAGTTCGTCGCCAGTCCGTCGTTAGCCAAATTTGTGATATTCCGTCGCCAGTCCGTCGCCAGAGGACGACGGAATGTCATTCCGTCGTCCATTCCGTCGCCAGTTTAATATTTTTTTGTAGTGTCTGGCACAGGCCATGGCACAAGCTGTCTGGGACAGGCCATGGCACAGGCTGTCTGGCACAGGCCATGGCATAGGCCAGGCCACCAGATCAGGCCACCAGATGGACCAGATCATGGGCCAGATCACCAGGCCAGGCCATCTGCTGGACCAGATCACCAGGCCAGATCATGGACCAGATCACCAGGCCAGGCCATCTGCTGGACCAGATCACCAGGACAGATCATGGACCAGATCACTGGACCAGATCACCAGGCCAGACCACCAAGGCAGGCCATCTGCTGGACCATATCACCATCTGGACCAGTCCACTTGCTGGTCTGCTGGGCCATGGACCAAATCACCTGCTGGTCTGCTGGGCCATGGACCAGATTATGGCACAGATGGTCCGGGACAGACCGCCAGCAAAAATAAGCCCAAGGATAGCGGGCTGGCGGGTGCCAGCCCAGCCCATCTGGTATGTGACCCAACTTTGTCAAACCATAAGGTTTTTAACCTCCTTATATACAAGATGAAAATTAGTTTTATAACCAATGTGGGACAAGGTATTCTCTTCACTCTTAGTCCCCTTGACATAAAACTCCATGTTTTAAGCGACTAACTTTAAACCTTTATTTCTCACTCACCGGGAATCGGTTTAGAGAAAATAAATATACTATGATCATCTACTCGGAACGTAGATCAATCTTACGTCATTTAATTTCCTTAGAATTAAATGCTTCGTCACTTAAAACTTAGTCAAAGTACATTGACCACAACAAATATATAACATATATATTTATTTTTTAAAGCACGATTCCTACAATCCCCCACATGAGTGGAAATAACCCAAATGCAAATGCACATAAGCTTTGTCCTCATGAGATATCAAAGTATTAGGATAGGTAGCTTATGGCTTTGAACCTTCCATAGATCACACCATCGGATACACATGCGGATTAGTAGCGCAATGCTTTGAACTATTCCTCCACGGCGTGCACCTAGACAATGATGTCAACACCTTCAACACCTCAAACCTTTTCCGTTCTCACGTTTTGTGTCCATTTCGGGCCTTGGACACCTCTTTGGATTCATAAATGTTTATTTAGAAGTGGCCCCCACTTCACACTTATATAGGTGATTCTTTCTTGAGTATCTTGCCCTACTCATTCTCTAAAGAATCATTAAAAGTCATAGACTTAACCTCACCACTAGGCAAGTTCACATCACTTGGTGTTGCTCTTCTAGAGAATAGATATATCAATGAGTGTTTTTCCCACGAGCTCTCATAGTTTCATTTTCCCATTGAACCAAGCTCTTGGGATCTCCAATCATCATGGTTGGGTTACCACTATGACAACTCATTAAGTTGTGGATTTTAAACCCATTCCCTCTAGCAACTTAAACATTTGATCTCGATTTAACCATTTGGTTAGCGGATCCGCTAGATTATCCAACGACTTTATATAGTCGACTGTGATAACACCCGTTGTGATCAAATGTCTTACGGTATTGTGTCGCCGACCTATATGTCAAGATTTACCATTGTACAAGCCACTTTTTGCCCTACCGATAGCAGCTTGACTATCACAGTGAATCATCACTGGAGGCACCAGCTTCGATCAACATGGAATATCTTCGAGAAAGTTTCTTAACCACTCGGCTTCTTCACCAACTTTGTCTAAAGCTATGAATTCCGACTCCATGGTGGATCGGGCTATGCATGTTTGTTTTGTGGATCTCCACGAAACAGCTCCACCCCCGATCGTGAACACATATCCACTTGTAGAAAGTGAATCCTTTGTGTCCGAGATCCAGTTCGCATCACAGTACCCTTCAAGTACCGGGGGGTATCTACCAAAATTTAGCCCATAATATTGAGTATACTTTAGGTATCTCAATACTCTAACAAGAGCTTTCCAATGCTCCTTGCTTGGATTGCTCGTGTACGGACTCAATTTGTTCACGGCACATGCTATGTCAGGTCAAGTGCAGTTCGTTAGATACATTAAGCATCCAATCATCCTTGTATAGTCTTCTTGTGCAATCGACTCACCTCGGTTTTTACTTAAGTGAACATTGAGTTCTAAGGGGATTTTAACAGGTACACTATCATACGCGTTAAACTTTTTGAGAACTTTCTCAACATAATGAGATTGTGACAAGCTGATTCCGTCTGGTCTTCTTAGAATTTTAATTCCAAGAATCACGTCAGCTACCCCCATATCCTTCATGTCAAAATTTCTTTTTAACATGAACTTAGTGTCGTTAATTACTCGGGTGTTACTACCCATGATTAACATGTCATCTACATAAAGACACACTATAACATATTCGTTATTTGTGTTCTTAATGTAAACACACATGTCACACTCATTTATTTTGAAACCATTTGACAACATTACGTCGTCAAATTTCAAGTGCCATTGTAACGGCGCTTGTTTCAACCCATATAGAGACTTCACCAATTTGCATACCTTCCTTTCTTGGCCAGGTACTACAAACCCCTCAGGTTTCTCCATATATATTTCTTCTTCGAGATCACCATTTAAGAATGCAGTTTTAACATCCATTTGGTGAATCTCGAGATTGTGCAAAGCAGCAATCGCGAGAAGTACTCTAATAGAAGTAATTCTCGTCACTGGTGAGTAGGTATCGAAAAAATCATACCCATCTCTTTGTTTAAAGCCTTTGACTACTAATCGAGCCTTATATTTATCGATTGACCCATCGGTTTTAAACTTTCTTTTGAGGATCCACTTGCATCCTAAGGGCTTACAACCTTCAGGTAAATCAACCAACACCCAAGTGCGGTTTTGCATAATTGAGTCAATCTCACTTTGTACAGCTTCTCTCCATAGCTCCGCGTCGGACCTAGAGAAAGCTGCTTTAATCGTTGTTGGCTCATCATCCAACAAAAACGATACATAGTCAGGACCAAAAGTCTTTTGAGTCCTAACTCTACTACCTCGTCTCGGTTCTATATCCTCTAGATTAGACCTTTGTCGCTTGCGCGATTTTAGATTTTCATCCATTGATTTAGAAGACGTGGTCTCTTCTTCAATTCTTTTACTAGAATTGACTTCAATTATATCCTTATCTTTACAAGGATATATATTCTCAAAAAATATAGCATTTCTTGATTCAATAGTCGTTCCCACCATCATGTTGGGAACTTCCGATTTGTGAATAACAAATCGATAGGCACTACTGTTAAGAGCATATCCAATAAAGATACAATCAACCGTTTTAGGGCCAATTGTAACTTGTTTGGGTAGAGGCACTTCAACTTTTGCCAAAAACCCCCACACTTTTAAATATTTGTATGAGGGATTTCTTCCTTTCCACAACTCATAAGGAGTAACATCCTTACCCTTAAGTGGAATCTTGTTCAGAATATAGTTGGCTGTTAACACAGCTTCCCCCCACATGTTCTGGGGCAACCTTGAACTAATCAATAAAGCGTTCATCATTTCCTTAAGAGTTCGATTTTTGCGTTCCGCAACACCATTAGATTGAGGTGAATAAGGAGCCGTCGTTTGGTGAATTATACCACTTTCATTGCATAATTCCTCAAACGGAGCTACATATTCTCCACCTCTATCACTTCGAACCATCTTAATTTGACAGCTTAATTGATTTTCAGCTTCAGTTTTGAAGTTCTTAAATGCTTCAATAGCCTCATCTTTACTTCTTAGAAGATAAAGATAACAATATCTTGTGCAGTCATCAATGAATGTGATGAAATATTTCTTTCCACCTCTAGTTTGCACAAACGTTAAATCACACACATCGGTGTGAATTAACTCTAGAGGTTTCGTACTCCTTTCTACCAAATAAAACGGTAATTTAGTCATTTTCGCCTCAACGCAAATTTCACATTTATTTTGAATATTGACTTCACTTAATTTTAGTAAATCCAAGTTTACTAATCTCTTTATAGCATTTAGATTTACATGTCCTAATCTACAATGCCATAAATCAGAGCACTCAATGAAGTAAGAGGAAGTCGTAGCTTTTTCATTATTATTCAAGCTTTTTGGGCGCATGGCCATTACATTCAATTTGAAAAGACCCCCGGTAAGATAACCTTTACCTAGGAATTTTCCAAACTTAGTCAATTCAAATTTATCAGATTCAAAAACTAATCTAAATCCTTTGTTGACTAGTATTGATTCCGAGACTAAATTCTTGCGGATGTCCGGGACATGTAGGACTTCCTTCAAGGTAATTGGGATGCCGGATGTCATCTTGAGGACCACATCCCCAACTCCGGCCACCTCGGATGAGGCTTGGTTTCCCATGTTGAGCTTCCTCCCCTCAACAACCTTGTACGTCATGAATTTAGTCTTGTCGGCGCACACATGGGCGATTGCACCGGTATCAATATACCATCCACCTTGGTTGTCCACGAAGTTAAACTCGTCAGTGACAACGGCGGCAAGATCATATTCATCCCAATCTCCGAACCCCTTCTCGGCAATATGGGCAGCGTGCTTCTTCTTCTTGTAGTTCTTTGGCTCACGTCAATCTCTTGACGTGTGGCCTGGTCTACCACAGTTGAAGCAATTGCCATCAAACTTGCGGGTTGGCTTTTGCTTCCCTTTGCCCTTGTCATTTGGGCAAGCACGCTTCTTGGAGGGACCGCCTCTCTCCAACAAGTTGGCCTTTGCATCCATCGGCCCTTTCACCTTCGGATCACGCTTTCGCACGTCCGACTCGATGTGAAGCTTCATGATGAGGTCTTCAAGAGTCATCTCCTTTCTCTTGTGTTTGAGATAGCTCTTGAAGTCACTCCAACTTGGAGGTAGCTTCTCTATCACGGTCGCCACCATGAATGCATCCGGAAGAATCATCCCCTCGGCATGAACATCGTGCACAATAAGTTGGAATTCTTGCACTTGATCCATGATGGGTCTGTTGTCTACCATCTTGTAGTCTAAAAATTTAGCTACAACAAACTTCTTAGTACCCGCATCATCGCTATGGTACTTCTTTTCAAGAGCCTCCCACATTTCCTTGGAGGTCTTTACCACGGAATACACATTGTATAAACTGTCATCTAAAGAATTTAGAATGAAATTTTTACAAAGGTAATTTCCAGTGTGCCAATTGTCATAGGCAGCCCGAACAGTGAAGTTCGTCTCCTCGGCACTCGGTGTCGGCGGCTCGTCCTCCTTGAGGAATCCGACGAAACCCAATGTTGTCAAATAGAACAACATTTTCTGTTGCCAACGTTTGAAGTCAGCACCACTGAACTTCGGTGGCTTTTCGGCAGGAGGCATCATCCTCGGTGCCGACGTGTTGAGCCCGTGGGCTCCAACACCGGATCCAAACATGTACCCAATGGAACCACTAAAAGTGGAACCAACGGTGCCACTATGCGTGGAACCACCGTTCAACCCCGAAGGGTTAGTACCGGCTCCAATTCTGGTGTCCATCGCATTGATGGTGGTGTCAACAAGGATGGGGATCGTCGAAGATCCTCCGACAGTAGTGGTTGTGTTAACCGAGGCAGCGGCAGTTGCAAAGGCGGCACCGGTGTTGGCATCGGTTGATGCGGAGGACGCCATGTCTTCAAAGTGGATGGAGAGAGATCTTCAAGTATTGGTTACTGGACGTCAACTTCAAAATTAGCTACTGGACTCTTCCTCACAATGGGTAATGGAAGTCTCCAAAAAATAATTAGGAAAAATCCCAAGTAAATCTACTGTACTCCCAAAAAAATAAAGGAAAAAATTCCTCCCAAATAGAAAACTAATATTGTCTTGCGACTGTTGGAAATAGGAGAAATATTTGGGAAGGAAAAAAGAAATAATAATTCTAGGAAAATGCTTCCTCTATTCACTCAAGGATAGGGCGAAGTCGTGGTATCTCTCCCTTCCAACAAGATCATTACCTAATTGGAAGGCGGTGAGTACCACGTTTTTGCTTAAGTATTATCCGAATCATAAGACGCAGCAAATCCGACTCCAAATCATGCAGTTTGCTCAGGAACCTGAGGAGCCTTTTCACGAGGCCCTTGATAGATTCAGAGAGCTCCAGCAGTAGTGCCCGCACCATTAGATTGTACCGGAACTCCTCTGGCAGATCTTCTATAATGGATTGCAGCACACCTATCAGTTCATGGTGGATACAGTGGCTGGAGGTAACATATCTGAGAAGACTGCCGATGAAGCAATTGAGATTTTCGAGATGCTAGCCACTAATTCGCAGCAGAAAATCTCACGATCCAAGAGAGTGGAAGTCCGAGAGATTGGAGTCAGCCCAGACCTCAAAAAGCAGATGGCCGATATGATGCGGGAATTGCAAGAGTTGAAGATGAGCAAGGCCTCCGCAGTAACCAAACATGAGCCGGCATCTGAGCCGTGCCCGATATGTGGTGATCTCACTCATGATGAGAATCACTGCACTAGAATGGCGGAGATGACTTATGAAGGAGAGGCAGAAGTCTATGCTGCACAAGGCTTCTAGCCGCGCCCGCCATTCGAGCAACATCCACAGCAGACTTCGGGATGGAGAGCTCAAAATAATTCCACGTGGAAGGGGCCGAATCAGGGCCAAGGATCAAACTTTCCTCCCCTATGAGCACCTCCACAGCAGTACTACCAACCTCAGCAGGGGTATTATCCACAGCAGCCTTATTACCCACCTCAGTCAGGGTATTATCCACAGCCTCCACCTTATCAGCAGCTGCCATCTCCTTATCAGCAGTCGCCGCCGCCTCAGTTTCAGCAGCCGGGACCTCAGTTCCAGCCACAATTCTCATCTGCACCGCGACCGGCTCAGCCTAAATCATCTCTAGAGGACAATTTTGCGGCTTTCATGCAGGAGAGCAAACTGGCTCGAGAGGCTCAAGAGGCTACTATCAAGCGCCTCGAAAATCAAGTGGGGCAAATATCTGGATCCATGAATCAGGTGCAGCAATAGCTACAAACAGGAAGGATACTGGGACAAGAACATACACCACACCAGGTGCAAGCTATTACTGTTCTACGTAGTGGCAAGCATGTGGATAACAAAGTGGAGCTTCCGGAAGCTGAGGAAGACAAAGTGGAGAAGGAGAAGGAGAAAGAAAAGGAGATGGAATCGGAGCAGCCAGCTATTCAATTGCACAAAGCGACCAACCCGTACAAGACACCAATTCCATTTCTGAGCAGACTGAGGAATGAGAAGCTGGAACAACAATTCAAAGAATTCTACGAAATGCTTTCTCAAGTGCGTGTGAATCTGCCCCTATTGAAGGTTATTCGAAATGTTCCTTCCTATCTCAAGTTCTTCAAGGAGCTTGCCTCCAAGAAAAGGAGATTTGCTGATGACGAGTCCGTGATGGTGTCCGAGGTAGCTAGTTCCATTATGCAGCAGCCTCTTCCACAAAAGCTGCGAGATCCAGGTAGTTTCGTCATCCCCATCGCTCTAGGAAATGGTAAGACTATGACATGTATGCTTGATTTAGGTGTTGGTATTATTAATCTTATGCCTTACTCGATTTTTAAGGAATTAGAGTTAGGGGAATTGAAACCTACACGCATGAGTTTACAGTTAGCTGATCGTTCTGTTAGATATCATAGAGGTATTATAGAGAACATCCTAGTGAGTGTTGGTGGTTTGATTGTACCTATGGATTTCGTTGTCTTAGAAATAGGTGATGTGCATGAGAACGGACGTGATCATACTATACTGCTAGGTAGACCTTTTATGGCGACTAACACTTTGATTGATGTTAAGAATGGTAATATTAAGATGTCAGTGTTAGGAGAGTCAGTTTCATTTTCTGTGCATAAGCACGAGGCCATGACCTATGTTAGTTCTATTAAGGACTGTTCGTTCATTGATTCTATTGATACCTTTGCCGAGACCTCTGTTGTGCATGATTCCAGTGTAGAGGAAGCATTCGAAGGAGCATAAATCTTGGAAGAGAGCCTCAGATCGGACGTCAAAGTTGGAGAAGTCACTAGCCCTCAGCTCGGCCTACCTAGCAGCCAACACCTTCTACAAAATTACACATATCCATTCTTTATCCCACGTCTCTCTTCCTCCCTTCCTCCACACAGATCTTATCCCAAAAATCATCTTTCCCTTTTCTTCCCTCTCCCACGACGCCCACCTCTTCCAAAACCTCCATCAAAATTCCTCATCTCCACTTTTCCTCTCTTAATTTTTCCATCCACCATCTCTCTCACCCCATTCCACAACCAACCATCTCCACCTACCGGAGACACTTCCCACCACCGCCGGACGGCACATGCTCGCTGCCGCCACCGCTACTTTCTGGCGAGATTTTCAGAGCACTCCATTCGGCATTATTCACCCTCCACAACTCGTACTTTTTATCATGATTTGGGAGGGTACAACACCTCGATGACAGCAAGTCAGCGGAGGATAGAGCTACAGGTTGTCGAGAACAACCACCGAATTATCGAGCGAAAGGCTCAGTGGTTGAGTTGGGCTCTTTTTGATCCTCCTCCACCACCAAATCAGCAGTGACTTCTCACTGCTGTTTAGTTAGTTTTCATTTCTTTTCCTTTTTGTGTGTGTCCGGGTTGAATTACTTTTGATTATTTTGTTTTGTTTCTATTTTTGTTTGTTTTGTGTTTCTCTTTCAGATTTTCATTCCTAGTTCTGTTTGCGCATCAACGCCCGCCGCATCATCCTCAACCGGGTAGTTCCTTTCCCTCTCTTATTCTTATTAAGCAATGAGGACATTGCTTCTTTTTCGTTTGGGGGAGGCGCTGTGCATAATCTTTAGTATGCGGCGCATTTTTTATTGTTATGGTAGTTGCAGATATTTGTTTGTCCAATTGCTTTTTGGAGCTTGATATGATTTTTGATTGATTTTGACGAGAACTTGTTAATTATACTTGATGACATGAATTGCCGTTGTAAGTTATCGATTGGGTATGAGTATTGTATTTTGATCATAACTATTGTGGGTCACTCTTTGTGTGATGAATTTTTGTGTTTGTAAGATTGAGTTGGGAGGCTTCTGCCCCCCTGAAAACCATGAGCATGGGAAACCCACACAAGAACACTTTAGATGATCTCTAAATGTTCATATCTCGTGAATTTTGGCCATATAACCCACTCTTTCGATATCTGGCTTGAATGGCCTTAATAATTATAATTGAGTCGCTTGAACCATTTGAATAGGTGATAAGAACTCTACCCCTCTTCCTCTATGAAATCGAAGAAAATTTTGGATTCGAGGAATGTGTATGGGAAACCACACTAGGACACTCGGATTATCCGAAGATCACACCTAGTGACCAATGTTCTATATATCACTGAAAGTTCTATGCGGATTAGCTCTTAATTAAGTGTGATTAAAATGATAAAATCCAAAGTCTAGCTTGTGAGTAATTGAAAAACCAAATTTACATGTGTTATTGAGTTTGATCAGATTGAATTGCACATTCGAGGGAAACACATAGTGTTGATTGATCTATAGTCTTACGATCCCTTTTATTTGCTCATGATGAATATGATTGTCATTGCGTGATTATACTTGTCGCTTGTTTTGAAATCTCCGTATTATGTCGAGTTTAGACTTGCTTGAGGACAAGCAAGGTATTGTGTGTGGGGAGTTTGTTTTATCTATTTTTGGTCTAGTTTCTCTCGTAATTTAATCTATAATTTCCTTATTATTGTCGATTGAGTTGATACTTTGGTTTTCTCTATGTTACATTATAGGTAAAGATCGCCAAAAATGGTTAACGAGCCTTGACAAGAGAAACGAGACCAAGAGACGAAGAAAAGGGCAAATTGTGTTCTTGACCGAAGATGGACCTAGCGGGTGCTAGCCCCTAGCGCTCGCTAGGCCAAAGATCTGTACAAGACAGATTCGCTACCCCCTAGCGACCGCTGGCCCCTGGGAAGCTCTCCAAGACATAACGTTGGGGTAGCGCTCGCTACCCCTTGGCGCTGGATGACTTATCAGAGAGCCAGGGTAGCGACCGCTACCCCCTAGAGGTCGCTACCCAGACGGATTTTTCTTCTCCTATTTAAACGTCCACGCGTGATTTTTCAGACTACTACTTCACGTTTTTATTTCTAGTCTAGGGTTTAGACCACAAGAGAAAACACTCTAGCTTAGTTTTTTTTCTTTAATTGTTCGTTCCTTTCAATTCGAAGTTGTGGATTCGTTCGTGATTCAAACCCGATGATTCTTAATACATTATTTTTCCTTTCAATCAGAGAGTTCTTTTATTGCTTTCTTTAATACTTTATGAATTATTTTCTTCTTGTCCCGTCTTTGATTAATTTCCTTATTCTTCATCCAAATCTTTTCAACAATGTTATTTAATCAATTTAAGACATGTTTAAATTTGGTTTCTTCAGTTCTTCATTCTTAGATCTAGGGTTTAATAGCTTTCTTAATTCTTGCCTAGGTAATTCGTATTTTAAATTCCTTATTTTCATTCGCCTAGATAGATTAATTAGATTAGTTAAAATATCAAAACCCTTCTTTTTAATTGCTTTCTGTTCTGCGACATAGATAGAAGCCCTGCTTAGCCTTCCTTGAGAATACGATTTAGGATCAACTTACTTATCTATAATGAATTCGTACTCTTGCGAACAATTTACTATAATAAATTGCAAGTATATTGGCTAGAAACATTCCTCGTGCCTGATACTGAATCCCTTTATCTGACAGTGAGTCTGGTCTAAACAACGCCACGTACTACAGTTTAAAATAAGTTGGAACATTGGCTTGCTTTTATTTTCATTATATTTTAATTTTATTTAATAAACAATAAACTCCTGAAGGTGGGCGAATATTCATGATCTTTTTTCTATAGGAAAAAAATCTGACATCAATTTATGTATCACGAGAAAATTATGATCTTTCACAACCTTTTCTATCATATTAACAGTGTGGGGTGATTGATCTCTTCCACTCCACATGTGCATGTGCATAGTTCACTACTATTGAACTGTATGCTATATAATATATTAACAGTGTGGGGTAGTTTCTTCTACCGAGCTAGGAACATCAACATCAAAGCATTAACCTATTTACACTATGCTTACGTTTCACGTGTACCTCCTTTCTCATTTCTCGGCAACCTTCAAATATACACATAGGTTCCTATAGGAGGCGAAAGCTAGAATATATGAATGTATTTAGTCAAGTTTTTTTTTAAGAGGAATCATAAATATATTAATCTGCAAAGTCAGATTTTACAAGATCAAGTAACCATGGTGGTACATCATTACTCCACATCTGTGTATTATTGCAAGAGAGCGCATGTGACACAAACTCGTGTACTACTCTATTACCTTCTCACTTAACATGATTAATTGACACAACACATAGTCTTTTTGCATACGAGATAGCTTCAATCATCTCTCCGCATAACACCCTTATATTCTTTCTATTATCATCAAGCAAAGCAACCGCCCCAAGTGAATTTGAGAACACCTCCACCGGCGCCACATCTTTCTTAACGCGCGTTCCACTACTCCGAACAGGATTGTGCAAATTTCTCCCACTAAATAATTACTCACTCTAGGAATCGGTTTCGCTATTGCTATTATGGTCCTCCCATTCTCATCGCGTACTACCGCCCCCATTCCACCACAATTACATTCTTCTTTTTCGGCATAATCAACATCAAGCCGCATCCTTCCTCGAGGTGGACATCTCCACCGACTATCCCCTCCTTTGGAAATACTTTGCTAGCTAGCGCTACATGTACCCGTGCCGATCTATACGATTCAATCATCACCCTGCTCGTTGTAGTGAGGTCGCCCCTAGCAATCCTACCCTTATCATGTTTGTCATCACACAAATCTTTCCAAATAATCCACATTCCCACTAGCCACTCCTCAAAATCTTCCCTTGTTACTCCTTTCCACATTCCTTCTCCGATGGCATCAATCTCTCTATGTTCCAAAGCTTTCAATTTCCCCCAAAAATAAAAATATTTTCACCTTTCTCTAATCTTCTTACAGAAGATTAATGCATGACTGGTAGTTCTCCAAGCACATCCACACCATCCACAAGTCCCTTCTACAGGTACATGATGCATACGTAGGTTCTCTTCGGTCGGTATTATGTTACGAAAAACTCTCCATTTAAATATTTTAACTCTTGGAGGGATATTAAAACTCCATAAAAACTTCCACCACGAGCTCTCTCCCACCGTTGACGTCACCGATGAAGCCTCAAACCAACCCGACACCACCAAGTACCCCGATTTAACATTATATTCCCGAGTCGCTTCATATTTCCACACCCTCACATCTTCCCCTCTCGTATCATGACGTGATATTTTGAGAATCTCTTCAACGTCCACAGGAATAAGAGATTTTTTCAATTTTTCTTGATCCCATTGTTGTTCCTCATCCATCAGTTTCTTTACTCGCATCTCACCTCTTCAACATGCTTTACTCAAAATCATTCCCGAACTATAGCTCGGGCACCATGCATCTCTAAACACCTTAATTTGATCTCCCTTCCCCACTTTCCATCTAATCCATTCACGTAATAGTTCCCTACCCCAAGCCATTGATCGCCATACATATGAAGCATTGCATGGTACCTTTGCTTACATAATGTCACAATTTTGGAAATACTTCGCTTTGAATATACTTGCAACCAACAAGTGAGGGAATTTCATACATCTCCATACTTGTTTGGCTAAAAGAGCCTTATTAAAGGCTACAATATCTCAAAATCCTATACCTCCTCTGTTCTTTGGCTTGCATAGGGATCTCCACGTCATCCAATGCAACTTCATCTCTTTTTCCGTGTCCCCCCCCACCAAAACCTAACACATAATCGTTCAATGTTATTGAAAATCAAGATCGGGACACGGAAACATGACATAGTATATGTTGATATCAATTGCACTACCGATTTGATCAACACTTCTTTCCTCCCGTAGAGAAAGTTTTATTTTTCCATCCCCCAACTCTATTAGCCACCCTCTCTCAAGAAATCAAATTGAAGTCTCCTTTTTCGCATCATAAAAGTAGGTACTCCAAGATAAAGGTTATGACTTTGTACCACTCGAGCCCCGAAACACCTTTTAATCGCTTCAATCACATTTTCGTTCGCTCCAGGATTAAACGTAAGTGCTCACTTCTCAAAGTTAATGCTTTGGAGTACATAGTTAACTCATTTCTAACGTTCCTTGGCCCCTCGCCTTTGGCCTTAAAGAACAACAGACTATCATCGGCAAAGAAAAGATGCGACACGAGCGGAGCATGTTGCACCATCCGAATTCCCGCAAACAGTTGATTATCCACATAAGACTTCATTAAGGATGAGAGACGTTGTGCACAAATAACAAACAAAAAGGGTAAAAGAGGGTCCCCTGACGAATACCTCTCGACGGCTTCAAATGACCACAAATTCTCCCTTTAATAGCAAAGGAAAAGATCAGTGTAGTCACACACCTCATGATCAGGTTAATCATCTTCGTGTTCATCCCCATCATCCACATCATTAGTTCCAAGAAAGGCCATTGAAGTCTATCGCCTTCTCATGTCAAGCTTGATAGCCACATACGCACTCATATTTTTGTTGTTGTTGGATCCAATTCTAACACTCAAATCCAACGAGTATGCTATCTGAAATTAGTCTTTACTGAACAAAGGCACTTTGTGTGTCGTCCACCACAACGGGCAACAATTTTCATAACCGGTTCGCCAATACTTTAGTGACAATTTTGTATGTAGTGTTGCACAAGCTAATAAGGCGAAACTGTTGGAAAGGAAAGTGAATCAATTTACAGAAATTATGGGTCAATCATACCAATTAGAATCACTAAAAATCCTAGATGGATGTTTATGATTTATATTTCCTTGTACAAAACTTCCTTTACTCTATAAGAAGAGAGCTTGTACATCTTTTGTATACAACAATAAAAAGACAAACACTTCTCTTGTTTTATTTCTTTTCTTCACAATATGTCCGAACCATGTTTCAACATGGTATCAGAGCAGGTGATGATTCAAGGAACTCAGAGCTAGATCATCATCGTTCCAATACCTTTCCCAATTAAATCTGATCATAATCAAAACATATATTGATGTTCTTTTCCTTGCAAAACAGATACAAAATGTCAAACGAGATACAACAATCGAGTCAAAACCAACAACACATAATGAATTAACGTTGCAGATTGCAAATCTAGTTCGAAACTCCGATAGTGTTACTCTTGGTTTCAAGCTAGATGGAAACAACTACCCACTGTGGGCTCTCCTCATGAGGGTTAGCAATCGGGAGCAGAGGCAAGTCTATCCATATTATTAGACAACCACCACCGCCGTTAGAAACGGATCCGAGTTATTATCAATGGGAGGAAACAAACCTCACCGTTTTCTCATGGCTCATACAAAACATGGAAGACAAGTTGGTGACAAGCTTCGCACAACATCAATCTGCCATGGCTGTATGGGATAGCCTAGCTATCACATACGGGAGTGGGGCCGACCCATTCTAAATCTATGACTTGGAGGTTAAAGCCAACAAGGTTAATCAAGGACAACTCACACTGTAGGATTATTGGAATGAGTTGCAAGACATATGACTCAACATTGATAGAAGATAGTCGAACCCTCTCGGATGTTGTGAGCAAGGAATCAACAAGTACTGATAGTTAATTACGAATCGCCGACTTTACCAATTTTCTCTGGCTTAGATACCAAATATGATGGCATCCGGCAAGATATTCTCAAGGAAACTCACCTTTCCTCAGCCGAGTAAGCATTTTAAAAGGTGAGACGGGAGGCTGCCCGATTGTAGGTTCTACAATCGTCCAACCTTGCCGACTCAGAGCCCGCAACACCGACACCGAAAGAGGTCGGAACTCGCTTCGGAAACCCGTCATCGCGAGGAAGAGTGGACAAATCGAAGCTCCACTGTACTCATTGTGGGATACAAAAGCATACTAAGGAAACTTGCTTCCAACTCGTTGGCTACCCGGACTGGTGGGAAGACAACTACAAAATACCACAAGCGAAGGGAAAGTCGACCATCAAAATTGATGAACAAGAGGTGGTCAGAGCAGCGGTGGCCATGAACAATCTAGATGTGAGTTCACTGAATACTGACAAAGAAAAAGGGAAGGAGGCAGAGTAGACAGATATAGGGTTTGGTGGTTTACTACTAAACCCTCCCTTACCTTCTTATTTGCAATTTAGTCCCTCATTTTATGCCAAGTTACAGAAACACCCCAAAACTCTACATATTTCCGAAAATGACCACAAACCTTGGCATAATACCAAAACTGATCACAAACCTTTTCATAATACCAAAACTGACCACTAACCTTTACATATTATCGAAATTGACCACAAACCTTTGCATAATACCAAAACTGACCCCATAGGTGGTAAAAATTCATTGAATATTTCCACTATTTGCCAAACCCAGTGTAAGAAAACAAATAAAGATAAGGGATGGATCTTTGATTGTGGGGCCACTGATACTGTGACTTTTGAAAAATATGATATTCTTGCATCATCAAAACCATTAAGAACACATGTTCAAACCGCCAATGGTAACTTGACTCGAGTAGAGGGAGCCGACATTGTAGAAATTTATCCTACTCTACAACCTTCAAATTGTCTATACGTTCCTTCTCTTTCCCATAAGCTCATGTCAATTAGCCATGTCACGAAATAGCTTAATTGTACTATGATGATGCATCCTCACTTTTGTTTTCTGCAGGATATTGACGAGCCCGTTTTTCGTGCTCTTTTTGAGATTGTCTAGGTGTAGATCGAGTCTTGTTTTATTTTTTTTTGCGTCTTTATGTCTGGGAGGACACACTTTTGTGAGACAGATAGTTGAGAAGAGTCTTGAACAAGTTAGGCCACATTCCGTGAAAGAGGCAAATTCCAGGCGTTGCAACGCCTTGAGCAAGGAACATATGCGCTTAAGACAATGTACCATGTGAGATCTGGACCTAACATTTCAAAGCTAGAAGGCGAGGTTTCTTGAGCAATACCTTGGGCAAGTTGTTTGGAGAGTCTCTGTGCCCAAGATGGAGTACCTGGCGAATGAGGAGCTGAAAAGAAAAGATTTGACGAGATCTTTGGAGGAGCGGATGCAGATTCTCACTGCGGAGCACAAACAAGGAAAGATATATTTCCATTATCCTACCAGAGCTACATAAGGAAAGAATCAAGGCGGTCAACTGCTAGAGATACTAGGGATCTACTCAATAAGGAAAGAAGATCTTCCATACAAAACCTATCTGCCACCAAGATGAGTTGAATCCTGACAAAGACGATGCACAAGTCAAGACCTTGAGAAAGACAATGAGGAGAATGTTCATTCAGAATAATTTATGACACATGGAGAAGCCGGGAGCAGAAGAAAGGAAAGTTCGGGCAAGTTGGAATGCAAGGTGCATACGATGCATGTCTTGACCTGGTCCTTGTGCAAGGTGTGGAAGATCCTGGCAGCCGCGAGAAAATAAGGAAATAAATCTTTATTTCCTTACAGAATGGATATGCACGATTTGGACTGCATTGATGATAGGGATGGATATATTTGGAGATATTTATGCAAGGAAAGAAATCCCTTGAAACCCTAGCTTGCTCATAACGTCATGGGTCTGGCCCATTAGCCCACTCCAGCTTCTATATAATGCCATGGTCACAGCAGCAGTCATATATGACATAACGTGAAGTACGTGGAGGAGACCTGCTACTGCACGAACCACTCACACTCTTCGTTCTTTTTCTTAGTGTATTATACATTGATGTTCTTAGAGTCTAAGGGTGTAAGAAACAAAGCCTTCGGACACCCTTTTATTTTCTTGTATTTATTTGTCTTGGTCAGTGTTGGTCCTGCAATGGATTGTTTTCAGTTTTCTATATAATCCTAGTACGTTTCTTTTTATCTCTTCTTTTTCGTTTCCTTTATTTATGTGTAGCTAATTTTAATACTTGGTTTGATTTAAACAAGTTTAGCTAAAATCAAATTATCATTGTGAGGTATAACTTGGCCAACGTAGTTGCATGTGTGTGTTCAAGTGCTGGATCTGAATTCTATACAACTTGATCAAGTCATCGGTGTTGTCTGGCCAGTAGCAGTCTTGGGCAAGATCAGGTTAAAACTGTGAGTTAGAAACTCCAACTGTTAGTGACTCCCTGCTTGCCGATGGATCAGTGCGGTGATGTAGGTGGGGACGCCATGGGACGGGCGTCTGAGATGGTATGGCCATGGTTGTTGTGTTCCCTGCGAATGCCTATTTGGGTATGCGGGAGTAAGCTTGGTCCAGGAGTAATTTTGGGCAAGGGGGATAAGGGAATGAGTAACCCTTACCTTCTGGGTTGAAAAAGTATGTTGGGTGATGCTTCGGTGGCTATGTGACGATTAAAATGTGGGCTGCCTGAGTGATGCGTTTGGGTGGTAGAAGTAAAACCCCATTCTTACCCTCACCCTTAACTAATGACATGCGTATGCAACGAGAATCTTTGCACCGAAGAACTAGGATTTGATCAAGGCGTAACAAGTTGAACCTCAAGCCAAGTATCTTTTTTGTTTTTCACTTTTCTTTTATTTTATTTTAGGTCTTGGTTACTTCCCTGCCCGAGGCAGGCCCCCTATAAAAATATGTAAATCATGACAGAGAAAGAGAGTACGCCAACTTCATGTGGGATCTACCATATACTTACCACTAGCAGAACCAAGTATAAAGGATATGAAAACTTATAAATTTATCTTGACTGGGTGATGACAACTGAGCCCCGTCAGATATCAGGACAGGGGAGATTATTGGAAGTGGCATAGAGCGGAATGGATTATACTATGTGGATAAGATAGCTCAACAAGGAAATGTGATGCTTGCTCATGGAACTAAAAACTGGGAAGCTTGGCTTTGGCATCGATGACTGGGACATCTTTCCACGGGTTATCTTCAACTTTTATTCCCTAAATTAGTGAAAACGGAGACATTGTCTTGTGACATTTGCGTTTTGGCTAAAAGTCCCAGACAATCTTTTAAACCCAATAATACTCAAGTGAACTCTATTTTCTCTTTGGTGCACTCTGATGTTTGGGGTCCTTCACCTATTATGGGAGACCGGGGTTTTAAATATTCTTCTTTTTATTGATGATTGTACTAGGATGACATGGGTGTATTTTTAACAAAATAAATCTCAAGTCTTTGAAAAATTCACCCATTTCTTTGCCATGATTCAAACTCAAATTCACTACTATACATTGTAACTTTCTTGAAACCGAGTTCTTTTATACCAACCACTTTAGCAGTTATGGGGAGAGTGAGAATGAGAGTATTTCCGACCCACTAAGTTTGTTGCTAAAGTCAGGTCCGGAAGTGGATCCAACAGAGACTGTTAACCTTGTTGTTGAGCCAGTCTCAAACACTCAGGACCAATTTGTTAACCCGCTGCCAGAACCAATGTCTCATCTGCCACTGATACCCGAGGTAAAGGTTTCTGAACATAATACTTTATTTCTGATTCTTCTGATGATAATTCATAAGAAAGTGAAGGTTCACAAGAAAGTGAAGGAGAACAAGAAGATAATACAATAGATGGTGATACTAGGTAGTATGTGTTCCGACCTAGGAGTAATCGGGGTAATCCTCCCAAAATATATACCCCGGAGAAAATTGCATGGAATACTCGATACTTGGTTGAGAATTTTGCCAAAGGAAATCTATCTAAGATTGCTATGGCCTATGAAGCAACCTTGTATGAGGAAGATATCCTAGAATCGGTTGAAGAGGCTCTCAAGTTTGAACATTGGAGGAATGCCATTTAAAAGGAGATAGATGCTTTAGCCCGAAATAACACATGGGAGAAGTGCCAATTGCCAGAAAAGAAAAAACCCGTAGGATGTAGATGGGTTTTCACAATTAAAAGACGACAAGATAAGTCTATTGAAATATATAAGGCCCAACTTGTTGCAAAAGGGTACACACAAACATACGGGATAGATTATGCAGAGACTTTCTCACTGATGGCAAAAATGAAAACTGTTAGAGTTTACTCTCTGTTGCTACTAGCAAAGATTGGAAACTTCATCAGTTTGATGTTACAAATGCATTCCTTCATGGAGAATTGAACAAAGAAGTCTACATGGAAGAACCTTATGGTTTCTCAGATGAGTTTGGAAGATGAGAAGTCTGCAAATTGAAGAAAACCTTATATGGTCTTAAATAGTCCCCGAGAGCCTAGTTTACCACAACTATGAAGAAGTGTGGGCATCAGCAGAGTAATTCAGATCATACCTTATTTTTGAAGAAAAGAGGTAACCTCATCACCTGTTTGATTATCTATGTGGATGATATGATCATAACAGGCGATGACTTAGAGGAAATCAAGAAGTTGAAGAAAAATTAGTTTAAAGAATTTGAGATGAAAGAATTGGAGAATCTAAAGTACTTTCTCAGAATCGAAGTGCTCAAATCACAAAAGAGAATCTTCATTAATCAAAAGAAGTGTACTCTGGATCTTCTTAGAAAGACAAGAATGTTGGATTGCAAGCTGACAGATACGCCCATTGCTGTAAATCATGGGCTTCAAATTGTGGAGGGAGCAGAACTAGCAGATCGAGAGCGATATCAGCGTTTAGTAGGAAAATTTATCTACCTCTCCCATACCCGACCTAACATCACATACGTTGTTGGTGTTTTAAGTCAGTTTATGCACCGACCGCAAGCTGATCACCTAGAAGCTGCGCTAAGAATATAAGGTATTTTAAGGGAACTTTCGACTATGGACTATTGTTCAAAAGGGTTAAACATCTAGAGATACAAGCATACACAGATGCAAACTAGGTTGGAAATCAAATGGACAGACGATCCACCGCTGGATACTTTACTTTTGTTGGAGAAAATCTCGTCTCTTGGAGAAGCAAAAAGCAAAAAGTTGTGGCCCTCTCAAGTGCAGAAGCAGAGTTTAGAGGAATCAAGAGTGGACTAACCAAATTTCTTTGGTTAAGGAAACTATTGATGGAGTTAAATCTTCATTTTGAAAGGACATGCAAGATGTTTTGTGACAACAAAGCGGCTATCAGTATCTCAGAGAATCCCGTACAACATGACATAACGAAGCATGTCGAGGTTGATAGACACTTTATCAAATAGAAGATCGAGAATGGGATTGTGAAGTTCTTGGCAAGTTAAGTATTTGAAATCCCGTCACTTAACTTGAGGGGCAGTGTTGGAACGGAAAGTGAATCAATTTACAAAAATTATGGGTCAATCATACCAATTAGAATCACTCAAAATCCTAGATGGATGTTTATGATTTATATTTCTTTGTACAAAACTTCATTTACTCTATAAGAAGAGAGCCTATACACCTTTTGATATGTTGTGCTCGTAAGCACATCTCAATTCTGAAACTCCAGTCTTCATATCCAGCAATGGAGAAATCCTCACAAGCACGTATCATCTGTCCTTCCATAACT
>JAPKLX010001275.1:0-23492 GCA_026898415.1 Leonotis leonurus | reverse complement strand
AGGGTCGTGTCCCTTTACAACAGATTACCTCTACGTTACCACTAGAATACTACTAGCTAGCAGGGTGATCTTCTTTCTCTCGATAAGACAGACTTGAATCGAGGTGGTTGGTGTGATGTAAAATCATAAGGTGTTGAAGCTCAAAGTCTAGATGGCAGATTGCTTGAAAGTATGACAGCAGTTTAGCTTACGCGTATGTTCTTACTTTCTCCAGATTTCTAACTTCAACTATATAGGCATTGAATTTGAAATTCTAGCCATTTGTTGATTGATGTGAGATAGATGGTATATTGCCAATCAATGGTTTCCATCATATCTGTTCTTGCCATATAGGAAAGGTTGACTCAATCTTTGAGTTATGGAAAGTAGTTTGCTAACGGTCCCTTTCCTTCTATGTGTTAACCAAAGATCTTCTTTCCAATCCCAGTTGGTTGGACTTGATCATGACGTGGCAAAAGCATATGATGTGTAGGATGATGTCAGCTGGTGGATTGATGACTCAATCGTTCTGGATCCTCGCTGTAGGCATCGATCTGGTTATCGATCTGGTCACTGCCTGTTACAGCAGATCGATTCCTTTTGGCGTGAAATCTTGACTTTCATCCTATTCTAAGTTGAGATTGACTTCTATAGGAATATTTCCTTTACACATTAAGTCATCTCCTAATCTGTTCCATAACAAGATTCACTTTATCTCTAGTGATCTGTTTTTACACGTAGAACAGATTAAGCTCTAAAATAGCTAAGTGTGTTTCGAAAGACCATCATAAAAACTAAAAACCTTAGGGTTCCCAACAATTTCCCCCTTTTTGATGATGTCGAAACCACACTTTACAATGATGTCCTAGCAATTCTTAAGAGTGATCTGGTTTGATGACCAGATAGATAATTGTTCGTTATTTAGGTTATAACGATTTAAGATATTTTATATGTGTTCTGGACAATAGAGTGTTGTCATCAGAAACTTCAAGGATTTCATATATGAATAAAGAGAAGAAAATAGAGTTTACAGATAGTCAAGACAAGAAAATAATAAGAAATGCAGATCATAAAGATATGAGAATGAGTCTATCTGCTTTTTCTTTTCTCTTCTTGTTGCCTCTTCATCTTTGCTCTGGTCTCGTCCGAGATAAGCTGGACACTCTCGTATATCCCCTCTCTGATCCTTATGTAGTCCGGGTCCTCTGCATCCACCTTGTACCCTCTGTTCTCAGCAAGTTGGTTAATGAAGGTGAGCAGGAATGTCTTGTCTGGTAGATCAGTCCCTGGAATGGTGGGGCATGATCTGTATTCTTTTTCGGGCGCAGTGATCTGGATGTTAGCTTGTGCTGCAGCTTTTCTAATCTCTTCCACCAGATCACTAGCATCATTCATGTCTAGTTATCGATTGAATGCTTCGATAGGTGATCCATCAGTGTATGCAGGTTCCTTCAGGAAGTATCTGCAGAGAACGAATGCATTCTTGAGCCCTTCCCATCCATCTCTTAGGTGAACTGGGACCCAGTTGGTCACTCCAGATGGTCTGATGTGAGTCGATGGCCAGCTGGATCCAGTTTTCTTCTTTTTCTTTTGAGTCTGGCTCGATCTGCTAGATGATTTAGATTTTTGAGTGTGAGCAGATGGAGCAGATGGAGGGCTGGTTGTTTGTGCAGTGCTCTGCTGCTCCGGTTGAGCTATCTCCTTTCCTTTCCCTTTTTCAGCAGCAGCAGATGGCTTTATTTTCTTCCCAGTCCCTTCCCCCTTTTCGACATCAGCAACAACCATGTTGATAAGTGTCCGGAGGGAAGAGATCTCTTCCTTCAATGCATTGATCTCTCTGTCGGTCTCCACTTTCTGTGTAAGCAAGGATGTGATGTTGAGGTTGGAATCATCAAGCTGCTTTTGAAATGATTTTGTAATGTTGGACAGTTCAGCTGTGTGACGCTCTACATCTTCCTGGACAATCCCAAAGTCGTTGAAATATGTGTCGATCATTGTTTTTGTGGGATAGCGCAGTTCGCTTAACTTCCGTTCGACAAAATTCTTCCCATTGACCTCAAACTGTCTGAACATGGCCTTGGTGTGTGAGATGACTTCCTTTAGAATATCAGCTGTTATGCCATCGATCTGTTCTTGCACTATGGTATGCACCATGTCCTTCTCTTTCTCAGTGAAGGCAGTGATAATCTTGTAGATTTCTTTGACTTTGAGCTTAGTGGTAAACAGACTTTGATCAATCTGTGCTTTTCTTTCTTCAGCAGCAGCTCGATCATCGTCCATTTTCTTGCTAACTTCTTCAATTTTCAGCCTGCATATTCTCCTCAAGTCAGAGTCAACTTGATCGACATGTGTCTTCAAGTGATCGTTGAACTCTGTGAGTATGCGGATGGCTTCATCTTGAACGGTGGAAAGGGTGCCATACATGTACTTGTCAACTTTCTGGGAGATGAGATCTCTCACTTGTGCATTAGACAGGGATTGATGCTGGGTCATCAATATGTCTTCCAGATTTAACATTTCAACGTATTCATCCATTGTGGCAGCGACAGCTGGGGTGTATATGTTATCTGTGTGTACACCACCCACCCTCTGTCCTGCTGGTTCATGTTCTGGTTCATGAACTGGTTCCCCCTCAGCCAGTGCAGTAGTGGGCTGTTCAACCTCAGCCATGAGCTGATCTGGTTCTGGTATTGCTGCACCCTGTTGGTGAGCATCAGCCTGAGCTGCTTCAGCCTCTTCCTCTCCAACCTTTTCTTCAATGCTGTTATAGAAATCCAGCATATCAGCTTTCGTATAAACAGATCGCAGGTCGATCTGGAGTTCTTCAGCCTCAAATTTTGCCATTCCAAGTATGGCTGGTAGGTCTCCCTTAACTCAGAGATTGATGCAGCAGTAAAGATCTTGAGTAAGGTGGCTTCTTCGATTTTTAAGGCATGGATGGATCTGGTGCGGAGCAGGGCATCCAGAACATAGAATTCTTTATCTTTTACCAGCAACAGAAATTTGAGCCTCTTGGCTATGTCATAAGTTTCTGCGGTAAGCTGGATCCCAGGGAATGTTCTAAGCACAGAGTGATCGGCCTCTGTTTCTAGCATTTTTACCACTGTCTCTGCCTTCTGTAACTCCTCCTCCTCATCAGTAGATGCCTCTTCTCCCTCAGCTTCCTCATCGATCTGCTCTAAGTGTTCAGCAGATGATGGGCTAGTAGAATGTGCAGGAGAGAAGTCCTTGGAGTGATCTGGGTGCACAGATGAGATGGGGGCCACATCCTCCGGTGGTCCACCCGACAGAACTTCCTCTTCCTCAACCTCCTGTTGAGGAATGACAGTTGCTGCAGCAGCAGGTGCTTCAGCCTGGGCTTCATCAGATAGTTTCTGAAGTCGTCTGCGCTTAGATTTAGGTGGTGGGCTGCTGTAGATGTATCTGTGTCAATCGAGCTTGATCTTCTGGTGGTTCTCTTGGTGGGTGTCCTCTCGATTGGTTTTTCCTTTGTGATCTTGGTTTTTGTGGAGCGATCTGCTTGACCAGGTGGGGGAATCCTGATGGGATTCAAGTTTCCCATCTCCACCAGGGCACTAAGAACCACTGAGTCTTTCACCTGGGCAATTAGATTTGCTGAAATGCCCATCGACATTTCTATCTGATGCTGGTCCTAGGGAAAATGCTGTCTGGTGTTAAACTCAACAGCAGTGTCCCACTGATGATGAGGGAAGAATGTTTCCAGCATGAAGCTTATTTTCGTTGAGTGTCTCAAACTGCTGCGCTTCACTTCAATGCCAGGGGATCCTCCTTTCACGAACAGGATCATCTTGGCTTCCTTGGCCAAGAGATCAAATAAAATCCTGCTCCAGTTCACTGGCAGGTTGAGTACCACTGCTGCTAGGATCCTGAATTTCTCAGGGGTGACCTGGTCGTAGGATCCATTGTGGTTGAGAAAGATTCGCTGTACGAATTCGAACAGAATTCTGAATTCTGGAGCGAGAAGTGCATGGACAAACATCCTGTTTGTGTATTGGATGGGTATAATCATCACTATCTCCACAGCTTCTTGCAGCTGTTCTGCAGTGATTTCCCCAAGGTCAAGACCTTCATCTTTCACTTTGTAAATGTCGTTGATGATGTTGATGACGTTGTATAAGGTGTTGCTGATAGTGTTCCCTTTACTCACCCTGATGGTTGCCTCGTCTCCACCCCTCTGTCCCTGCCATGAGAGGTAGAAAGCAGCAACATCCTTGGGTAGGAAATGAACTGGGTGTGAAGTGATAATATTGTGAAAGCCTACAGAAAACACAGAAGAACATATGTGAGCACTATCCTTCCATCAGTGAAGTATAAGTGCCGAAAATAGTTTATACAGTCTAGCAGTTTATATCACAGTAACCATAACCATTCGTATATGCAGATGAGAAAAGAGAACAGTTCAAAACACATGATTGAGAAGTAACATAGGACAAATCACAACAAAACCATAAAATAGTGAACCTTTGCATTGGCGAACAAGGTTAAATGCCTTTTCTAATTTGTGAAACCCGAAGGTATCAAGAGTGGCGAAAAGGTTTTGATGCAGATATGGTTTCAGAAAGTTCGCTTGGTTAAGAAAAACAGAGGATTTGGGTGCCATTGTTACTAAAACAGAGTGAATTTCGAAAGTAGAGAGAGTTTAAAAAAGAGGAAATTTTGCTAAGTGTTTCGAGAAATATAAGTGTAAGTGATAGATGAAACAACTTATCAAACAAATAAACGAAAGAGAAGATAAGTAAAGGAATAAAATATTCAGAAATCCTTCCCTTTTTCAGCTTTTCCCGCCTTTCCATGTTCTAGTTTTACAGTCTATAACCGTCTCTCTTTATCGTTTGATGCACGTGCTTGATCAAACGGTTGTGATGTGGCGCATTATTTTTGTTGCAGTCATTTTCTCCCTTTTTCTTGATTTGGAAGATATTTCCTCGATCACGTTTCCCAATTACTGTACTTAATCATCAAAAAATAAAAGATTTGATATCTAGAGTCAGAAATTAGATATTTTGTATAATTAGTCGTCATATATAGTTGATCTTTCCCCCTTAACCAAGTAATGGGATAAAGAGATATATTAAATTAATATCCACGTGGCATTTAGTAATCTGGTCAAGGTCGATCTCTATCGATTTGGTTGTGCCACTGTTCAATCTGGTGTTTTGACTTCTTTACTAATTCCCAGTTGGAATTTGATTAATTGACATATACTCAGTGATCTGGTGTCAATTCCTTGTTGGAATTTCACGTGATCTGGATTTTATCAATCTGGACCATGATGATCTGGTTTTGATTCCCTGTTGGAATATTGAATTTGATCTGGTTTAGATCAATCTGGTCCTTTCTTCAAGATTTAAAAGTCCTAGTTTTCCACAAAGCATCTTAAATCTTTCTTCTGGTAATGCCTTAGTGAGAATGTCTGCTCTCTGAACTTCAGTGTGTATTTTCTCAATCTGTACATGTTTCCTTTCAACATGGTCTCTTATGAAGTGATGTCTCACATCCACATGTTTGCATCTGGTGTGCAACACTGGGTTCTGTGTGATTGCTATAGCACTTGAACTATCACAGAAAATTGGTATTTCCTTGACATCAATCTCATAATCTTTAAGTTGTTGTCTTAACCATAGTATTTGTGCACAACAACTTCCAGCTGCCATATATTCTGCCTCTGTAGTTGAGGTGGCAACTGATGTCTGTTTCTTTGAGAACCAAGAGATCAGTTTATTTCCTAGAAACTGACATGTACCAGATGTTGACTTTCTGTCCAGTTTACATCCAGCATAATCTGAGTCAGTATATCCAGTTAACTCAAAATTGTCTTCACATGGATACCATAATCCTACATGGGCTGTTCCCTTAAGATATCTTAGTATCTTCTTAGCTGCTTCCATGTGAGACTCTTTGGGATTTGCTTGATATCTTGCACATACACCTACTGCAAATGTGATGTCAGGTCGACTGTCAGTTAGGTATAGTAATGATCCAATAATCCCTCTGTATTGAGTAATGTTTGCTGGTTTTCCTTCTGGATCTGGATCAATTTTCCTATTTGTTTGCATTGGGATTTTTACTGGGTTACTGTCTTTTAACCCAAACTTGGTCAGCAGATCGTTGATGTATTTTGTCTGATTAATAAAGATACCATCTGGTAGCTGCTTGACCTGCAAACCTAAAAAGAAGCTCATTTCTCCCATCATGGACATTTGGTACTTATTTTTCATAAGTTCAGCAAATTTGTCACACAGATAGGTAGATTGAGATCCAAAGATGATATCGTCTACATAGATCTGGACTAAGAGAATGTTTTCTTTGACTTTGATGATAAACAAAGTCTTGTCAACAGATCCTCTTCTGAAACCAGATTCTAGTAGGAAGGTTGATAAGGTCTCATACCAAGCTCCAGGGGCTTGTTTTAGACCATAGACTGCCTTAGCCAGTCTGTATACTTTCTGATCTGGATCTGCCTCTTCAAATCCAGGTGGTTGTTCCACATATACTTCTTCTTCAAGGATGCCATTAAGGAAGACACTTTTGACGTCCATCTGGTATACTTTGAACCGTTTGTAAGCAACATATGCTAGAAATAGCCTTATAGCTTCTAATCTGGCTACTGGTGCGAATGTTTCATCAAAATCAATGCCTTCTTGTTGATTATAACCTTTAGCTACCAATGTGGCCTTGTTTCTGACTACTTCACCATTCTCATCTCGCTTATTTTTGAACACCCATTTTACACCAATCACACCTTGGTGTTTGGGTCTGTCCACGAGATACCAGACTTCATTCCTTTTGAACTCATTAAGTTCTTCTTGCATTGCTGTTATCCAATCTGCATCTTGAAGTGCTTCATATGCATCAGATGGCTCCATGTGAGAGAGATAACAGCTTAACAATGCACTTTCTCCATGCATTCTTCTGGTCTTCACACGATCTGATGGGTTCCCAACGATCTGTTCTGGTGGATGATCTTGTATCCATCTTCTTCTTCTGGTCATCTCTTCATTAGATATTTCAGGATCAGGTTGATCTCTTGGTTCCTCAAACTCAGGGTGTGTTGTTGATATGGTTTGGAATGGATTCTCATCTGGACTTTCTTCTGAATTTGGATTTTCATGTTGATCATCGTTTGTAATGATTGTTTCATTGTTTTCTGTTGATGATCTGTTTTCATCCAGATTGTGTTGTGATATTCCCCCTTGCTGTATGATCTCTTCAGCAACAGGTGGAGTGACAATTTCTTTATCCTCACTTTTTGAATTCCAGATAAGAATATTTTCAAGTAATAGTTCATTCATCCTTCTGGTAGTCACCTGATTTTCTGACTGCTTTTCATCTAGTGACCTGTACTCAACAGTAGACTCATCAAAAACAACATGAGGTGTTACCTCCACAATATGAGAGTTCTTATTGTAAACTCGATAAGCTTTACTAACATCAGAATATCCTAAGAATATTCCAGGGTCAGTTTTACTATCAAAAGTTTTCAATTGTGATTTCCCATTATTGTGTATGTAACACAGACAGCCAAAAGAATGAAAATAAGAAATCTTAGGCTTTCTGCTGTTCTATATCTCATATGGTGTCTTTCCATGTCTGAGTGTGATGGATGATCTATTTTGAGTGTAGCACGCTATGTAGATTGCTTCTGCCCAGAATTTCTTCGGTAGATTGGTTGCATTAAGCATTGTGCGAGCTGCTTCTTTGAGTGATCTGTTTCTCCTTTCAACAACTCCATTCTGTTGGGGAGTTCGAGCAGCAGATGTTTGATGAGTGATTCCCATCTTGTTGCAGTATGCTTCAATCTTCTGATTGAGAAATTCTGTTCCTCGATCTGTTCTGATAGAGGTTATACTCATCTCTTTCTGTTTTGTGATCTTGTGAAGGAAGTCAGGGAGCCTGTCTAGAGTCTCTTTCTTCTTTAACAAAAAGATGACCCAAGTGAACCTTGAGTAATCATCTACTATTACCAATGTGTACTTTCTCCCATTAATACTTAGTGGTTTGACTGGTCCAAACAGATCAAGATGTAACAGCTCCAGTATCCTTGATGTTGAGTGAGCTGTTTTGCTTGTAAAAGATGATCTGGTTTGCTTTCCAGCTTGACATGCATCACATATGTGATCTTTATCATACACTTGATCTGGTAGTCCTTCGACTACAAGAAAAATGGCATACGACAACATAGGAACGACAAGGGTTTTTAACAAAATGCGTTGTCATAGGGATAAAAACCGTTGTCGTAATCAAAACCGTTGTCTTTGAGCGAGAAAATGCGCTCATAGACAACGGTTTTTATTTACCGTTTTCGTAGGTTTGTTGTTATAGCGTTGTCTTATATTCAATCCCACTATGCGACAACGCTTTTTCATGCCGTTGTGGTATACCCGTTATTGTAGTGCTCAATGATAACACTATTTTGAACCCTTGTCGTTAAACCATTGTCGTAGTCTGGTTACCACCCTATAACAACAGCTCAACGTACACTTAGAAAAATTAAAAAAAATGTTCAACTATCACTACAAGAAACAATCTCACTATCTTACATTCTGCCTACCTCTATCAACACTTAATCGATTGAATCATCCTCACAACAGTATCTAATAATTACATATCCTTAATCCTTGTTCTTCAACGCACAAATCGACATAGCACATCGATTATTTGCCTTCATCCCGGCGAAACCCTAGTGGTCGCCGCCACCACTGGGCGAGCCACCGCCGGCCCTAGATGGTGGATTCGAGCCGCCCCTGGTATCACCAAGGCTAATCTAGGGGAGAGTGGGCGATTATTGAACCCTGGAAGGTGATTCGAACCTGCGTGCGTGGCCTTCAAATCGCGATTCCAGATTCGAACTAGCGCGCGTCACCTTCAAATCGCGCCTCCAGCTGCATTCCTTGGACGACTACCATCTGTTCCTGAGCGTGAAGGAACTTCTCTCTGTGCGATTCAAATCGTGAGCACTCTGTAATCTTGTGTTCGCGGTTATTAATTGGGAGGGAAATTTTTTTGTCGACACAAAATTGCAAATCGAGGGATCTCTCTCGGAAATGTCAGACGAGGAAGAAACGGTATCGCAGCTCACTGATAAGCAGAAAATCGAGATCGTCAAATGGTTTCTCCTCAATTCTCCCGCAGGCGAAATCCAATACATCGCCAAAGGTTTTCTGGAATCAACAATATTCTTGCATGTATATGTACCAATATGTCTCTTACTTTGTCTTATTATGCTCACTTGCCATATTTTCTTGGAATTGTGTTCCTAAATTTGCTCTAATTCAGTATGGTTTGTGTTTGATGTTTGTGAACAGTTCGGGCTGTTTGCACAAACACTCTTCTTGAGCTATGATATAGCTATATGTGAAGCATGAATCTTATAACTATATCTACATAATTAATTTATACAGGAACCAGTTACACTTGAATCTAGGATTATAATATTCGTGGGTGCTTGTTTTTCCTTCTCTAAGTAGGATCTGATGTTGACAGGTTATGGTTACACAATTTAGCGAGATTGATAAGAATGAGTATCTTGATCCTAGGACTGCTCAAGTTGCAATTGTTGACCATGTGAAACAGGTAACCTCAGTTGGTTTCATAAGTTTTTAGTCCATATATTTGCAGACTTATAGTGGTTTATAACTACTATTTACATGTGTGAATTAAAATTTTAGTATTGGCAACATGATTTGGTCTCTATTCCTCTTACTGATGCTAAGAATTCATTGACAATCATTTTTACAACATCCGCTTCTTCTTCATCTCTCGAGCCTTTGTTATGGGGTACTGAGGTAGGAAGGCATTGTGTTTTATAACTGAATTTAAATCATAGCAAAATTCATGCTACACCTCTTTTGCATATTCACCCTATGAGTCTGGTCTAAACTATTACACAGTTGTCGGATAGCCAAAAGTTGTCGGATAATATCACTTAGAGACAGCTGAGATTCACACACACAACACATAATATCTTCTTCTTCTTCTTTGCTGCTACTGGTGCTGATAATTTTCATTCATACAGTTATAGCATCATCAGTTCAGACTTCATTTCCTGCTGGAGCTTTCCAGTCTACACTGAAGAAGAGTGGAAAGATTTTGAAGCCAAAGATACCATATGAAACCCATTATTTCCCTCAGAATTTAGACCATTTCACATTTCAGCCCAGTAGCTATAGAATTTTCAACCAGAAATATCTCATCAACAGGAAGTATTGGCAAAAGGGATCCCCCATTTTTGTCTACACTGGAAATGAAGGAGATATTGATTGGTTTGCTGTTAATACTGGTTTCTTGCTTGACATTGCTCCCAAGTTTCATGCTCTTCTAGTTTTCATTGAGGTATCTATCTAAATCTATTTGGATTTTGGTAAAAAATGAGTTTGATATTAGAAACTTGATTTATTTTTGTTTTTTTAAAATACATTTAGCATAGGTTCTATGGAGAATCACTGCCATTTGGGAAGAACTCATATAAGTCAGCAGAGACATTGGGGTACTTAAATTCACAGCAAGCACTGGCCGATTATGCTCTTCTGATTAGGAGTTTAAAGCATAACCTATCTTCTGAGGCATCCCCTGTTGTGGTCTTTGGAGGCTCTTATGGAGGAAGTAACTTCCTTCACTCTCTCCCTTCATAAGTTTTAGATTAGGACATCATTATATAAACTTACATGATATCAAGTGTGTACTTGTATTTTAGCTGGACTGTTGAATAATGAATATGTGTTTTTCATTGCTCAAGTGCTTCCTGCTTGGTTTAGACTGAAATATCCCCATGTTGCTATTGGAGCATTGGCATCTTCAGCCCCAATCTTGTACTTTGATGAGATCACTCCATGGTTTAGTTTCTATGATGCAGTTTCCCAGGATTTCAAGGTCTAAATCAATACAGAAATATGAGTAAACCTTGTCTTAAGCAAAGATGTCCGTTGTTTATTGATGAACTTCTTCCTTGACAGGACGTGAGCGTGAATTGCTATGAAGTAATTAAGTCTAGTTGGGCAGAGTTGCAAGCTATTGCAACTCACAAAGAAGGCCTACTTGAACTCAGCAGCAGTTTCAGAGCTTGCAAGTAAGTCTCAAGGAAGAAAAACATCAGCACATCAATGCATATTTCATTACATTGCTCACAATTGGTGTATGATTCTTCTGATCTTATGCTTAGTTATGAGTTTTCTAATTTGAGTTGTCTCATACTTCAGAAAAGTGAACTCGATTTATTCTGCCCGAGATTGGCTGTGGGAAGCCTTCGTCTACGTTGCAATGGTGAATTATCCCACAGAGGCTAATTTCATGAAGCCATTGCCTGCCTACCCAGTAAAAGAGGTCTGTCTAAGCCTTAACATCCATCCTCTTTTACATGTAATGATGCATGATTTTCCATTTACTCAGACTATTAGTATATTTCTTTTTTGGATGAAGATGTGTAAGATCATCGATGAATCCCCACGGGGAGCAACAAAACTCAGTAGAGCTTTTGCAGCTGCAAGCTTATACTACAATTATTCACGATCTGAGAAGTGCTTTGCGTTGGAAAATCAAGCCGATGTTCACGGCCTCCACGGTTGGAACTGGCAGGTAAAAACACATCAAGTATTGTAGAAACCAATCTTCAACAGGCATCAACTTGTTTAATAAAGAAAACACAGCAACCGCAGGAATGCTTTAGCTGATATTTCACTTCCCTTTCAAAGTTGTAAAAGAAAATCATAAAGACTGCATAAGTTTCTCCTTTATTATCTTAACATATAAACCCCATAGATGTGTCAAATTGCTAAATGTATGCTTTTATGTGTATATCCATTATAACTTCTTTTGGGGAAACATGATTATAGCTACATATGCTGGCTATCCATTTTTAAGTATTTGATGTTTTCATTTCAATTTAATATTTATTTTATTAGTTTTAGCAATAGATTCAAAAATATAGGTGAATTTTTTACAAGACCTACGAAAACGGTTTTAAGAATCGTTGTCTATGAGCGAATTTTTTTTATATACGACAACGGTTCCAGAAACCCTTGTCTTAGCCGTTGTTGTAAATATTTACGACAACGGTTATATTACCGTTGTCTATGAGTGAGAATATACGACAACACCACTTTCGACAAGGGTCGAGAACAAGCTACGACAAGGGTTAAAAACCCTTGTCTATTAGCGTTTTTGTAGTAGTGTTCCACTAACTTTTCCTTGGCAATCCTGTTGATTGATTTAAAGTTTAGATGGCTTAGTCTCTTATGCCATAACCAGCTGGTTTCTGATACAGTCTTAGTGACTAAGCAGGTCTCGATCTGATTTGTCCACTGGACAATATATAATCTATCCTGCAGTTTACCGGTAAGGAGTATTTCATCTCCTTCCTTGTTTTTCACCAGACAGTTGTTAGTATCAAAAACAATCTGATTACCATTAGCACAAAACTGACTTATAGAAAACAGATTGTGACTAAGACCCTCAACATATGACACATTAGTGATAGTGGTCTTGCCAACTTTGATGTTTCCATACCCTCTGGTATATCCTTTTGAATTACATCCAAAAGTGACCTGTGGTCCTGGTTTCTCTATGTAATCTGATAGTATGTTCTTGTCACATGTCATGTGTTTTGAACAACCACTATCTATTATCCAGATGGTTCCTCTTGCAACCTTACTCCTTCTTGCAGTTCTTTGATTCTGCAATTAATTAAACTTAGCTACCCTTTCAACGTTTGGGTGCTTAATTATTAGCAAACATTCCTTTTCGAATCCAGAACATTCTAGGGTTAGGAACAGAAATATAGCAGGTAATGATGTTTCCCTCATTATCAACTTTAGATATAGAGTGAATTTTAGATGGATGATATCTCTCTATTCCATCTTTCTTCAATCCTTTCTGAGTGGGTACTGTCCTGTTGACAAGTTTTGTCCTGTTGACATTTGCTTTTTGAAGCTGATCTGTTTCTGTGTAGTGAACTGGTTGTCCCTTTGTTTGATGATACTGCCTGTTCTTCGCATCTTTTATTATCATCTTTTGAGGGTAAGCTTTCTTGTTTTTCAAGTCTTTCACTTGATCTGGTATCTGCTTCCTTTCTGGTACGAAGGTTATGGTTCCAGAGGACTTTTCTGAGTGACCTGGATATCCTAATCCAGATGTGCCTTTTTGTTGCAGATTTATTAGCATCTTGGCACGCTCATCACTCTTGTAAATCATTTCTTTTCCTTTCTTGATTTTTTCCTCAGCAACATTATTTCTTGTAACCAGATCCTTAACTTTTGAGTTAAGTGAGTGGATCTCACTGTCTTTACTCTTGATCTGTTCTTCCAGATTATTTATTTTAGCAACAAATTGTGTGTTTGCTGTGCTTAGAGTCTGCTCAACTTTCTTTAATCTGTCATTCTCTTTAACAACTTCTTTAAACAGCCTCTTGATACTTGAGTAACTTTTGAACATCTCATCTATTTCATCCCATGAGTATTCTGCTTGATCTTCACTTTCCCGTTCAAGATCATTATTATTATCTGAGGAATTTGAGTAGCAAGAATTTACCTCAACTTCATCTAGACCGTTGTCTAATCCCACATAGCATTCATTCCAGCTTTCTTCGTCGTCAGCAATGAAAGCTTCATCATTTTCTGATGAGCTATCTGAGAAATGACTCGAGCTACTTGAGTTCTGTTCAGCTATCATGGCTTTGCGCTCATTTTTAAGCTTTCGATCTCTTTTAGCTCTTAGTTCTTCTCTTTGACTTCTGGACAGATCAGGACAATCTGTTTTGAAGTGACCTGTTCTGCCACATTCAAAGCAAGTGTAGTCTGTAGAGCTAGAGGTCTTTATTGTTTTAGCAGTCTGCTTCTTGGACTCATTCTTGTCATCAGATCGATCATTGTCATACTTCTTGTTGAAGTTTCTCTTGTTATCTTTGTAGAAGCGTCTGTATTTCTTCGATCTGGTCTCCATCTTGTCTATTCGTTTGGCGATCATTGCGAACTCTTTTAGGAGTTTGTCATAGCTTTTCTCTTCATCTGGAGTATTAGGCTCAGAAGAATCATCTGGTTTGCTCTTCGCTTTGAAGGCTACCTCTTTGTCCTTCTTTGAGCTGCTTTCTGCCTTTTTGGACATATGATCTGGTCCTCTAATTCTTTGAATGTCACATTCATGACCTTCGAGATGATCAAATAGGGCTTCAGTGGACAATTCATTGAAATCTGCTCTCAGAGGTTGCATTGCAGCATAGATCTCCCAGCTTGGTGGAAGAGCTCTAAGAACTTTCATGTTCTTCTCCCTTTGAGTATATTTGTTCTTTTTGAACGCAGATATCTCAAGGAGGATTCCAGTGAATCTCATCTTCATCTGTTCTATTGTCTCGCCTAGTTTCATTTTGAATTCATCATATTTGTTGCAGGCATGAGACAGTTTGTTCTCAATCATTACTTCAGATCCTAGGGCTAGGTCTCTTAAGGCCTCCCACATCTCCTTGGCAGTATCTAGATCTTGGATTTTAGCCAGATGTATGCCTTTGACCATGCTGGAGATGATTCCTTTGGCAAAATCATCAAGATTTGCTTCTATCCTTTCTTCAGAAGTATATTTTCTGGGATCCTTTAGCACAAATTCTTTGACCACTCCTGTATCGGTGATACGAGTAGTTTCTTCTGTAATTGCTAATGGCCCTTCTTCGATTACTTTCCACATCAGGCAGTGATGGGCTTTAAGACACATTTTGATTCTGAAGCTCCACTCTCTGTAACCTTGGATGGAGAATTCTTCGCATGCCCTGATAACAGATGATTCCATAGCAGATAGTATGCACGTGAATGAAAAAGGTTTTCCTAGATCTATTCAAGTTGACCACGCAGGTTTTATCCCGGTGAAACAAAACAATGGTCGTTTGAACCACTGCTCTGATACCACTTGTTGGTCCCGAAAGAGCAAGGTTTGGTGTATGGGGGGGGGGGGAATACACCAAATACAAACTTTTCAGTTTACTTGACAAGTTATGAGAGAATTCAAGCAATTCTGTATAAGAAATTGCTCAAAGATGACTAGACAGATCGATATGCAGATCAATAGCAGTTTAGTCCAAACAGATTACTCTCTTAGTGAAAACACTTAGCTAATAATAAGAGTGATTTTATTACTTTCTGAGTGTTAAGTGAGTGCGGAATAATGGTGGAATAGCGATTGCTCTTGTTTAGAAAACCTTAAGTATTATCCAGATTGTTTAAGAGATTGATTGATATGTAGATAGAATGATAGTGCAAAGGAGTTAGAATAATAAACAACAGAAAATAGATATGCAAGAATATAAAGCACACAGTTGTTTAACGTGGTTCGGGAAATCCCTACGTCCACGATCTGGTCAAAACTAGACCAGATTATCCACTACTAGGATACTCTACTTCTTTATACTCGTGGAGAACGAGTCACAAGTATCAATCACAGCTAGAGAGATACTTATGCACGAAATAAGGGTCGTGTCCCTTTACAACAGATTACCTCTACGTTACCACTAGAAAACTACTAGCTAGCAGGGTGATCTCCTTTCTCTCGATAAGACAGACTTGAATCGAGGTGGTTGGTGTGATGTAGAATCACAGTGTGTTGAAGCTCTAAGTCTAGATAGCAGATTACTTGAAGGTATAACAACAGTTTAGCTCGCGCGTATGTTCTATGTTTACTCCAGATTTCTAACTTCAACTATATAGGCATTGAATTTGAAATTCTAGCCGTTTGTTGATTGACGTGAGATAGATGGTATATTGCCAATCAATGGTTTCCATCATATCTGTTCTTGCCATATAGGAAAGGTTGACTCAATCTTTGAGTTATGGAAAGCAATTTGCTAACGGTCCCTTTCCTTCTATGTGTTAACCGAAGATCTTCTTTCCAATCCCAGTTGGATGGACTTGATCTTGACGTGGAAAAAGCATGTGATGTGTAGGATGATGTCAGCTGGTGGATAGATGACTCAATCGTTCTGGATCCTCGCTGTAGGCATCGATCTGGTTATCGATCTGGTCACTGCCTGTTACAGCAGATCGATTCCTTTTGGCGTGAAATCTTGACTTTCATCCTATTCTAAGTTGAGATTGACTTCTATAGGAATATTTCCTTTACACATTAAGTCATCTCCTAATCTGTTCTATAACAAGATTCACTTTATTTCTAGTGATCTGTTTTTACACGTAGAACAGTTTAAGCTCTAAAATAGCTAAGTGTGTTTCGAAAGACCATCATAAAAACTAAAAACCTTAGGGTTCCCAACATGGCCTCTTGAGCTTCTCGGACCTTCTTACTTTCTTGCATAAATGCAGCTAAACTGTCCCCAATAGACGATCTCTGGGGAAGAACAGGTTGATGTTGATATTGCTGCATCGGTGGGGAATATAAATGTTGTTGTTGTGGTGAAAATAACTGAGAATGCTGTGAGTAATATTATTGTTGTTGCTGAAAGTGGGTCGTCCATTTGAGAAATTTTGGACGTTCTGCGCTTCGTGCCATTGAGCTTGTGGTTTCCACCCCGAGTTTTGCTGATTTCCCCACCCTGAATTTTATTGAGTGGGGTGAGGCTGGGGTGTGAATCCCTGTGCAGCGTAAATCTCAGCTTGTCCTTCGGGTGTCATCTCTCCCATTCTCTGGCATCCCTCCAAAACCTGGCCATAGTCGCCACAAATTACGCATGGCTCAATTGCAGCTTGCTGTACAGACGGTGGGGGGTCGCTTCATCTTCAATTCTTGTAACTCCTGCATCATCTACGCCATTTGCTTTTTGAGATCAGGCCTAGCGGTCACTGCATTTTCTCCCATATGTTGAGGTCGAGATGATTTATGCTGGGAACTCATCGCAAGTGTTTCAAATATTTCATTCATCTCCTCCGTTGTCTTGACATCTATGTTTCCTCCGGCTGAGCTATCCACCATGAATTGCATGGTTTGAAGTAGACCGTCGTAGAAGAATTGACATAGCATCTCTGGTACCATCTGATGATGAAGGAACTGTTGTAACATGTCACAGCCCAATTTCTTAACCCTATCTTAGTTAAGTAATTAGACCATGACTCGGTTAATAAAGAAATTCTTGGAAATGAAAGTGAATCTCAGGGATAAATTGAATCAAATTTTCGTAGGAATACACAGGGCATATTTGACACCCTAACTTCAAAGGATCATAACTTACTCATCTGGACTCCGAATTAACATCCGAAGGAACCGTTATAAAGGTATCGAGAATATCTTTAAAATGGTACCAATGTTGGAAGAATTGGGATAGATGAGACGAATGAAAAAGGGATTCCAACACGCTGCCCTATTTCTAGCGAAAGTAAATTTAGACAAGTTATGAACTTAGGTTTCAATTCACCAAAACAAAACTCAGACAATATGGTCAAGTGGTTGAAGATGATGATTCACAAAGGAAAATACTAACAAAGATTTTATAAGCTAGCAAGACATAATTGTACCAAACATTCAGATTAACAACAAAAAGGAAACAGAGTTCCGCAACGAGAAGAGTGGATGGGCTATATGTATGACGACATATAACTCAGGGCTTACAAAGTATGTTTTCAACAAGGTTTAACAAGATGACCATAAATCCTTCTCAATATTTACATATCAAAAAGTAAGCTACAGTGTTCATCTCCATTGCCATCTCCCAGCTTAACCTGCACGTTTACAAAATACATGCAGGGCATGAGTACATAAAGCACTCAGTGGACACATGCCAAAAATATTTAAAACTTCTTAGAGCTATATTGTTGACTTGCCAACTTTAGCATACACAGGACTTTTAAGAAATAACCTGCATACGCTTCTTTAAACATATATCTTTTCTTTCTCAAAAACAATAAAAACTGAATATGCATGTCATGTGTCTGCAAACAATTATCTCATATCTATAATACCATATCTACATGCATGTGTTGAGAGGTAGGCCTCCCTCTCAAACACTCTGACCGGCCAACCCGCTCGCTGACTCACGGTCCAATGTGTACACAAATCTTTACCGGCAGCTCGTCCGGCATAAGGCCGATATCGTAATTCTCTTGTAGATAGGTAAAATGCAACATGCTCAAAACAGGCAAGTCAAACCTTTTTAAACATAACAACATATCATCACAATTAATTCTTTAGTTCGAAAGCCCACCTGAATGATTTAATCTATATAATCCAGGGCTTCGTCTCCTTCTTTCTTTACTTCTTTTCCTTTCTCAGCTGGACCTTACATTAATAAAATAATTAAGAATAAGAAAACCATACTCTTTTCTATGGAATCATCAATTCATAATTTCGTTCTTCTTCTTATAATTTATTTGATTACCAACTATTATAACTATAAGTTCTTCGGCTATTGCATCCTTCTATCTTAACGTTATATTAATCACTTATCATATCTATGTTATTACGTCACTTCTTTATGTTCCAACATATCGTCTTTTCAACAACGTATTTTACTACATGCTCTTCAATTTCTCTTCTTAGTATTTAAGGAAGATTAAGCATATTATACCTTAAACACAACATATCATATGAATACACAAACTAACTCTTCCCAACTTTTACATATGAGCTTGGAAAAATCTAAATAATTTATATATTACTTATTATGCTTCTCAAAGATCATATATTAAGTTAATTGAGACAAATAAAATAAAATCTCCATAGCTCTTTTATTTCCTAATTTTCGAAAATTTCATCAACATCTATATTTTGATTTTCATCAAATTTCTTTCTAATCTTATGTTTAAACATGCTTAATTATATAAATATAAACTTAATTTAAGCATAGCATCACAATGTTTAACATTAATTTAACTCAAACCCTAAGGTCATATCTTCATCTAATTCATCTTATTTCTACATACTTTCCACTTTATGCATGATTTAATCATAGAACAACAAGAAACTTCACTAATACTTTCAAATCTCCAATCTTCCTTCATCATGTTTCAAAATCATAATTTATCAAAATTAAAACACATAAGCATGATGGAAGAGTATCATTTACCTTCAACACACTAAGCTTTATTACTTGATATTGCTTGAAATTACACTATTGCTCTTAGGATAAGAAAATTTTTTGGTGTAGGAGATGGAGAGATTTTCGAAAATGAGGGGGAAGAAGAAGAGAAATTTTTTGTGTTTATAATGAATAGTGTAAGCTAGATTTTTATATAAATAATAATCAATTTTATCTAGAATTAATTAATTAAGTGATTATTCATCACATTTCTACCACCTTCTAGAAAATTAGAGAATTTTCTTTTTCTTTCTATTTTATTTTATTAAATTTTATTATGGTTATCTCCATAATATGTTAACATTTTGCTCTAGATCATGCTTAAGTAACACTTAGGTCACTTATCTTCACTAATTACAATTAAGTACCTTTAATTTTAAATTTTCCTATTTTATTTCTTAAGGATGCAAAGCCTTATTAAATTTCTAATTAGCAATTAAGTACTAATTAAAATTTAAGGGTATTACATAACAGCTCTTGAAATCTCTCCCATGATTCATTGAAAAGCTCGTTGTGGGCTTGCACGAAATTCATTATTTTAGTATGTATCACTTGAGTTTTATGATGAGGGTAGTACTTCAACATGAATTTCTCGCACGCCGATGCCCATGTGGTTAGCGATACAGGTGGAAGAGATAAGAACCAAGAGTTGGCCCGATCCTTCAAAGTGTATGAAAAAACACTTAAACTTGAGTTGGTCCTCCGTATGTGAGAATAGTGGGAAAGTTTGCACCACCGTGCAATATTCTCAGAAGAAAGTTAGAGCGTCTTCACTTAGGAGTCCGTGTTAAGTTGGTAGTAGGGATTGATGGTGCAGTTTCAGCTTGTAATTCCTGACGGCAGTTGACAGGACTATGGCTGAAGTGATGGAACCCTTATGAGGGGCTCATAAAAAGAAAGATCCACATGTTTAATTAGTAACATGAATAATTAATTCTTAATCACGTAGGAGAATATAAATGCGGAATATAATATATTATACCTTCTCCTAAGCAAGTCCTTCGCTTGTGAAGAAACGATTTGAATCGTTAACAATTGAACAGCAATCCACGTCGTTCGAATCTCCTTCTAGATCTCCACAAATACAACCCTATGAGCTTCTATCTTATTCCCGATCTACTTACTAGAATATCGTGTGGGCGAATCCATCTAATAATTTAGGATAAAAGAAGAACGAAAATTGGAGCTTGGAATGCTCCCTTATTTTCGAAAATTTGGAATATGAATACTCCAAGGGGGGCGGCAATTTTAGGTCTTGGAGGAATGAGATATTGGCTCCTTCTTTATCTCCTTTTATAGACATTGTGGGATAGGATATGACATCTAAGGAGAATGAATTAGATCCCAAATAATAGAACCATATCCCCACTTTTATCTCTTTCGGTTACAACTATAATTCAAATTCAAATTTTAGTTATATTAAAAATTAATATGGGCTTGGACAAATAAATGATTTAATTAAATTAATTTACAAGTCTCCTTTGGGCCCAATTGAATTTAATTTATTGCTTGGCCCACCTTTAGACTTAAATTAATTAATTTAAATTAATTTATCCTCCAATTAATTGCTCCATGTAAACGCAATAAAGTTCAGTTCTATAATAAATATTTGTCGACTCTACTATAGGATATATATTGAACTCATCTAGATTCATTCAAATTACGGACGTAACCCTTTTGTCATTAATTATTTCCCGCGTTTAAAATTTTCTAAATCCATTAATTAATTGAGTATGTTGACAACTCACAATTAATTAATATATTTATTCGTGAATGATCCGGTCTAGACCTTAGTTATTATATATGGAATAAATTCCCAACCGGTTGGGTTTCTTATGCAATAAACCTTTCTGAACGCCTCGCGCATATTCATCAACTCGTGCCACCGAGACGCGATTCGGCACGACTGAAAGTCGAGTACTTTAGGCTAAGCCAATCACTATAGCCCAAGATATCACTATTTAGGGTTACGAAAAATCCACAAGCGTAGATGTATCAAAGAAGCATATAACTAACCGTCTATACTAATGTCATCATCACAGATTAATAAATAAACTAATTTCCGAGACCTCATTCTAAGTATCAGCACGTTAGAACTTATCTCAATGTGAAACCTGTCAATATGTATACGCAAAACATGTGTATCCGCTTATACATACCGACATTATTTTGCGGGCTAAAATCCGCTCTCGCATCAAATGATATCGCAACCTTTACTGACTAGACTGTCCAAGTCTGTCTAGACTGTGACTTTATATTACAAAGGAGCCGACTGTGTTATCTTCTATGATCATCGATCCACCACACAATCTACAATTGTAATAAATGGACTTGTTTGCAATTCAATATATAACAATAATAAATAACAAACCAATGACAAAATTATTTATTCTCATTAAAGTGCAATTGAAAACAAGTCTGATACATCGTCTAAGCATAAAGCATGCTTTGAGGTATACAAACCCTAACAATTTCCCACTTATACTCAAACATGCTTCAGAGTATACAATATGTGTCGCATGACATCGAAAATCTCCAACTTATACCAAAAGCAGGTCTTTAACACGTCGTACTCCTAGTCCCTCTACGTGTGTCACGCCCCGTTCCCCGCCCTTGTGGCGAAGACCGGACACGCGACTATAAAACAATTAATTAACTAAAGGATACAAGGAAAACTATGGACTTAACCGAACGAAAGGATATTTTATAACTGAGTCTTAGTTCATAACAAGAGTTTAACTCTGAATTGACACATTCGTCAAACAAAACAAATGGAACCTCTTGCAGCGGAATAGGGATCGACTGAAGTCTACGTGTATGAAGACACGTAGACACCCAAGACTTTAAATAAAGACCGACAAGCCCGCCATAGCATCTCCCATCATCACGTCTCAACCTGCACATTTATAAATACATGCAGGGCTGAGTACAAAAGTACTCAGTAGACACATGCCAAAATCGCACCCATACATATATATAATTGTCATGCCATTGTAAGTGACACATAGGGATTTTGTCTCTAAAGAACCTATGTTCACTGAAATCCTTTTGTGAAATCTTAAAGTTCGATCGATCTAAGTTCTTTTGTAATCTACCATATCTGCAACTTCTTCTTCTTCTTTGTGTCGGGAAGGTGGCCTCCTTCCACGAACACCTTGACCGGCCAACCCGCTCGATGACTCACGGTTACTTTGTGTACACTAGTTCGAGTGGAGACGCTAACCTACTGGAACCCGAATTCGATTTCATAATCATAGTTCGAGTGGAGACGCTAATCCACTGGAACCCAAATTTGATTTCATAATCATAGCAGATATGTTTCATACAAAACATAAAACATTTATGGCAAGACAATACTTGAAATATAATTTCAGTTCAAATGCTTTTTGAAATGAAACATAAACTGATACAACACACATAATTTTAGTTGTATAAGAAAGCCTACCTGGATAACTTTGGATTGCACTGATTTTGATCTCGCAACACGAAACAGGTCTCTCGTAAGAACCTTTAGAAAATTTCGTATAAGTTAAAATGCCTTTAGTGCATTTGAATCATTTAATCGTAAGAATATTATTATTCACGGTTCTTGTTTCGACTTGTTAATCGAGATATTGATACTTCAGATCAATATTATTTAAGTGTTGAATCCTCGATTCAATTCATTACGGTAATTGCCTTTAAGTCAATAAGTGTATTAACACTTAATGAAATAATTAACTCTCAATAATTAATCATTCAAATAATATTGTAATTTCTAGTTATTTAACTCTTTAAATAACTTCAACTATTAATTCCTTTAAATAATATCCTTAATAAATTTAGAGACATTAATTCTCTTAATTTAGATCTCAATTACTAATAAATTGGATCTTCTTGATTTAATACTTAGGCTTTAATTATCTAACTTAATAGCTCTAAATATTAACACTTAATATATATATTTCTATCCCTTCTTCCATTATTAATATTTCTAATTTATTGAACTCCATCTTAATTAAAAGGACAAGCTTAATTTAATTAAGCCTCATCTTATTAGGATCCTTAAACTAGTCCATATAAATTTAATCAAGGGAACTCACTAATTAATTTAATTAGTTAAGTATTAATTATCTTAGATTTAAGAACTGGGCCCAACTTAATTATTTTCGGCCCATATGTCTTAACATAATCCAATAAATTTAAACAACACATAGCCTTAACTTATCTTAGCCCAATAATTAATAAGTCTCGGCCCAATTAAAATTAATCTTTTCGGCCCATTTACTTCACAGAAGCCCAAATCTACTAATCTTTTAGGCCTAGCAACAATTAAATCCTAGCCCAACTAAAAGCCCATGGTATTAATATTTTCTTGGCCCAATACTTTGGTCTAACCCGGCCCAGAAACCGGCCCAACTCCTATCTTCTAACTTAATTTACCCTAACCCTAATTCTTTCCCTTTCATAGACACAACACACACAACTCTTCTCCCCATCTCGCTCTCTCTCCCTCTCG